>SJYX01023152.1:231319-327582 GCA_006410675.1 Oreotragus oreotragus
TGTGTGTGTGTGTGTGTGGCATGTTTATCCTCAATTTACATCACAGCTATAAAAAATTATTTAAAGTTAAATGTCTTTGCCCTCAACTGGGAAACTCAGGAAAGCTTATGAATGAGAAGAAGCAAACAAGCCATGCTTTGTAGTGAATGGACACTTTGAGAGGCAGGGAAGGTGGAAAATCACTGACTATCCTCTGCAGTTCTCTCATCATAGATCAAGGAGAGAGTTTATCCCAAATCTCATTTCCAGAGATGTGACTGTTTTTGTTGTTTGCTCACTAAGTCAAATCTGACTCTGTGACCCCGTGGACTGCAGCACGCCAGGCTTCTCTGTCCTTTACCATCTCCCAGAGCTTGCTCAAACTCATGTCCGTTGAGTTGGTGATGCCATCCAACCATCTCATCCTCTGTCGCCCCCTTCTCCTCCTGCCTTCAGTCTTTCCCAGCATCAGGGTCTTTTCCATTGAATCAGTTCTTGGAATCAGGTGGCCAAAGTGTTGGAGCTTCAGCTTCAGCATCAGTCCTTCCAGTGAATATTCAGGACTGATTTCCATTAGGAGTGATGATTTGATCTCCTTGCTGTCCAAGGGATTCTCAAGAGTCTTCTCCAACATCACAGTTTGAAAGCAGAGATGTGATAGCACAAGTTAAATCAGGAAGTCCATGGACAGAAATGTTTGTTTATACCATGTCAAATTCTGGACAAAATATTTATTTGAAGAATGAAAAATATTTATGTCTTGAAAGGCATTGCTGAGGCAGAGAGTGATAGAAAGAAAGTTTTAAATTATTTTTCTCCCTGAGCTCTATTAGAAGCTACAAAATCGGCTTTGAAATGATTCTCACTTATGAGAGAATGAAGGACATAGCTCTCACTACCCCCGAATCTTGCTAATGTGGCAACAATCTCTGACCCAAATTGAAATATTTTCTTTGTTCCAAAGTAAGGTTATCATGATTTCTTCCATTAAGAAGAGTGAACATTTCAACAGATTATTGTGGTGCAAATTTCAGGAGTGAAGAGAAAGAAACTTGAGCTTAAAAATAACGATGGTCTTAAAAAAAAAAAAAAACCCACTAACTTCATTTTTGAGAAGAAAACTTAAACATCTGGTTTCCTTCTGGGAAACTGCACTTTTTTTCTTTTTGGAAGATCTTCATCTTTAAAAGAAAAGTCTCTACTAGTCTAGCCTGCAAGTATAAAGTTAAGAAAATTACTACATACCTGAAAAATCCAACACTGGCACATTGATTTTGTTTATTAGGATTACAGGGTTAACAAAATTGGATATACATGTGTCCTGCCTGGCAAATTGAATATAAATATCTGTGTCAACATACGCTTGCCACAGTTAGAGAAGATTTCATCAGCACTGTTGCCTTGAGCATTGCTGGAGAAATTTATAACCGTCTGCCATCATTAGGAACTTAAATCCTAGATTACACAGATAATGACAAACAATTGCTGCTTTTTTGCCCTCCAGACATGTTGCTCCACACTGTGCAGGGAGTTTAATGGAATGCAGGCTTTATTCCATGTTTTAAGAACAGATAGAGGCCTACATTAATATTTATTTTAATGATATCCTTGTAACCACATGATAAAGGGATTTTTAAATAGAACCTGTTCTGACATAAGATCACTCTTGCAAATTTAACTAGTCTTATGTCCACCATATGGGAAACAGAGGGAACCCAAAGTAAATGTTTTCAAGATTTGGTAATATTGGAATGATTGTCTGAAGGGATGCTGTTTCTGTAGTATAGCTGAGTGATGAAGCCATGATTTAGGCATTTGAACTCCCACTTTCAGAGGTTTGAAAAGTAATATGTTTCAGGTTGTTTTCTTCTCTGAGCAGGATTTTCTGTTTTACTGTAAATTGCCACTGCCATTTAATTTGTGTATATATTTCTTGGTGTAAACTTCAAAAGGGATGTTGACCTAGCAGAAAACCCCTTGCCTGAAGAATAGCATAAAAGTAGCAGCTTTCACACATGGCACTTCAATCCTGGTTTCTCTTTAGATTCCTTTGAGATCAACTTTCAAAGAGTCCTTAGCAAATGGACATTTGTTTTAGGGATGGTATGTAAGTAGGAAAACACACACACACACACATACCTGTCCCTGCCCTGCTCTGTTATACCCTCTCTACCTAGATTAGGTATTAACTTGACTCAGTCAGAGAGACTTGGGCTTGAATTCATCTAGTTCGACAGAGTTGGTTAATATTCTGCCCCTACTACTAATGGCCCTATAATCTAGCAGCGAGGACAGGATGATTGTGTAACCATTGTATTAGTCTGTAGAATAGCAATCTTCTCTGTAACAATATCCCCAGTTGATTCACAGGCACAGACAGTGAAGAAGTTCTGTCCAGTGGTGACAAGTGGTGATGGAACCACCACCCATGTGCAGGTGATGAGGCCTCAGAGGGGCTGGAAAGCAATGGAAATGGAGAAGCCCCCTCCAGGAGAAAGCACATGTGTATGTGTGTGCACACATGCATGTGCCCACATGCTGGGGGTGCAGGGAGGCCTGCTGAGAAATTGATAGAGAGGAAAAAACTGAGGTTTCTAGCCTGGGAAACTGGACCGATATGGGTCATGGTGGAGGAACTGGCCAGGTGCTGGTTTGGACACAAGGGTAGGATTCCTCAGACCAGTTCCTGGCTTGTGATGATGTTAGTACATCCAGGCAGGGTGAACTTGGCATAACTGGAGATAAAGGTTGAGCTCAGGGACATATTGCTGCTTGGAATGTAATGTATGTTCCTGCCATTTGACCATGTGTATCAGGCCTCAAATGTTCATACCCTTTTACCTAGTAATTCTATTTTCAAGATTATACCCTAAAGAAATAAACCTTTCTGTACACCAGATAATGTGCAAGCTTTTATATTGCTGCAATAAACAACCTAAATTTTCAACAATGAAGAACTGAGTAATTGATGATATATTCATCCAAGGGACTACTGTGTGTAATTAAAATTTCCCAAGATATTATTGATGATAAATGTTTAAGACATGTAAGAAAGAGGAAGATCAAATCAGCATAGAATAATCTACTTTTTGAAAAATGTCAGTGCTGCATAGACTAGAAAGGCAGGAAATTAGATCAAAATAGTAATGCTAATAATAGTTACCTTTTGGCTCTTTGACATTTTTATTTTTACTGTATTTATACTTTCCTTTTTTTTTTTCAAGATCTTTTGAGATGTCTACAATCAGAAAAAAAATTAATTTTATATAAGTAAAAATGAAGGATACTTATTCAGACAGCCTCTCCCCAGCCACCGCGGCTGGGGACATAGACTCTTGGAGCGGTTCCAGGCGAGACCTTTCTTTATATGAGACCAGTACTGCCCACTGGGTTGTCTTCAAAGCAGTCTCTCCCTTGTTCAGCTGGGAAGTGAATGGAGGAAAGGGCCTCAGGACATAGGTCCTAATTAGGACCTCGGCTTTGCTCTGCATGTGATGGAAAGCCACTGGAGGGGTTTGAAGCTGGGAGTGCCATGATTTGCACAGGAACAGAACTGCTCTGGCTTCTGTTTGTAGAATCAGCACTGGGGAAGCATGGTTATGGGCAGAGAGATCAGTGAGTAGGAGGTTTGTCCAGATGAGAGATGATAGGGTGGGAGTTGCAGAATTGATGGACCACCGTTGGATATCTGCCGAGAATGGGCCCACTGAGGTTTATGGACAGCTTACTTGTGGGGCATCGGAAAGAAAAGGGTAAATGATGGAGTCAAGAATATTAGTCTGAACATCCAAGTACATTTGGCATTAAGGGGGAAAAGCAGATTAGCAAGGATGAGAAGTTAGGAGTCCGTGGTCAGGCTGGATCTTGAAAAGGCATCTCAGCTTTCAGTGGTGAAGCCAGGAACACACTGGGCACGTGATTCTAGTGGTTGGAACAGAGTTCTGGGGAGGAGCTGAACACCTGGAAATTCTCAGCAAGCATTTACAATCTTGGGGCTAGGTAAGACTGCTTACAGAGAAAGTGCAGACAGGGAAAAGGAGGAAGGCAGATCCTGGGGCATCCCAGCTTAAAGAATGGATGCAGGAAAGACCCAGCCCAGGATATTGGGAAGGAGCAGCCCATGGCGGGGGGAGAAAAGCCAGGAGTCCTGTCTCTCAGCAGCCAAGTGGAGAAGGTGTATCACGATGGCTGCAAGGCTGTTTGCACGTGAGCTACCATTTACACCAAGAGTTACAGGGAATTATGAGCTCTAAATGTGCATCTGAGAATACTTCTTGCCCTGCTCCAATGGATTCAGGGCCTCCCTTTTCTCTTACCAGCAATCACTCCCCACTTGACTAGCAGGAAGATTACAGAAGCTTCCGAGCATAGCTGGAGGCTCCTGAAGGTGGGCATGCAGGGTTGAGCCAGGTTAGTCAGAAGAACAGGATCTGGGCTGGTGGAGGAGGTGTAATGGGAAACAGGGCTTCGTAGGGGTCAGCTTCCTGCCAGAGTGCTCCTAGGGGCCGGCTGCTACTTTCTCTGCCACTGCCACCAGGCTGTCCACCCGTGGTTCCCTGCTCTCTTGCCTACTGAGAATGGAAACAGTCTCCTAAGTATGCAAACTTTCTGACATTTTCTGAAGAGTTTTTGTTGCAAATAACAAACCATCCACAGTTTAAAGTTCTCTCCTAAGTAATGTCATTGTTATAATGCTTGGGGCAGGCAGGGAAGGTCAGAATACACTAAATTGTTTACCCTCCATTCTCTATTGTAAACAAATAAACTGGCAAGACTAGAAGGACAGAACTACTGTTTCTATAGCCATAGTTCTTTCTGAGTTACAGGTGATGCTTTTTTCTTGCTTTCCGTTATTTATTCTCTGGGTTTTTTTTTACAGTGGGCATCTATTATATTTATAATATAAAATAAATATAATAACTGAAAAAATATATATTTAAGCATTTCTTCCAAAGTTCAGTACGTTTTAACATCCGCCTTGGTGGGTTGGGTACCCAGAGGGCTGTGGTCAGTCTGCGGTACTGCAGTGGATGGTCAGACCTGCGGAAGGGGAGGGACTTATGAGGGTTAAGGTTCTACAGCGTGTTTGGACATGCAACCCAACCCAGCAGGACAGGATTTATCTTTAGGCCCCCACCACCCTTCCCCCTGACTTGTCATTGGTCATAACTGCCCTCCCCACTCAACCACCAGCATTGTGTGTCTGGAATCTCAAGAGGGAGGCTGTGTTTGTGTGTGTCTATGCACACTCCGACTGGGCATCCTTGACACCATCTAATCTATTTTTATTGAGCTCCGTTGTGTGCTGAACCCTTTGCCTGTTCCAGCTTACAGAAGTGATCAGTCTTTAAACTCTCAAGTGACTCTGTGTCTCCCTGGCCTGTTTTCAGCCGTAAGTGCCCCCAGACACCCCATCTGTGAAGCGCCCGGCATGTTAATCATTGCCAGTGCTTTGGCCTAAGGCTGTATTGGCCGCTCTGATCCCTAGTCTTGACTGTGGCCTCTGCTGTGGAGCTCACTGCTGCTGCCTGGGTTCCCACAGGAGAGAGAACCCCACAGGCCTGCCAACGGCCAAGTCCCCAGGGACCTCAGAGTCTGGGAGCCCAAGGGAGGAGGCCCAGGGCTGGGGCTGAGGCTGCTGGTGTCACACCTGCTGAGGAAGAGGGGAAAGCATCAGTGGGCTTCCAGGAGCAGCTCTACAGAGAGTGCAAGGGAGGAGGGCTCCATGGCGGGCAGCGTGAAGGAGACTACTCTGGATTTCTAGAGAAGAGAGTAGATAGTTGGGCACGCATGGCGGGATGGAGGTCTGCAAAGAAGGTTTGCTGGAGAATCTGCTTTGTCTCTAGAGGTCACAGATGATGCCCTGTCTTGTGTGGTGAAGTCTGGAGTAGCTTCTGTGTTTCTCTCTGGGTAGGAATCACTTGAGGCTCTGACTGCCTTTCCAGCAGCTCCTAGATGTCCTGCCTGGTGTCACACATTGAGTAGCAAAGCTGTGAGGGTGACCCAGGGTGGGGCTGAGGCCAGGGAGACCCTCAATCAAGCATATTTTAGGGTCCTCAGTAGGTCAGCTGGAGCTGTCAGGAGTGATGGCTGAAACGGAAGTAAAGAAAGACAGAAACCCGGATGCGGAAGATGGGTGGTGCCACTGAGAGCCCCTCGGTGGGGACGCGCATTCTGAACTGACGTGAGCACTGTGGGAACTCTTTAAGGTTTGTGTTCTTCATCATGGTCGTGATTCTTTCTTTACCAAGAGTCTCACAGCAGAGTGCGTATGGCACTGTTTTATTTTAGTGACTAAAATGCTTTGCTCAGAAGAGAGTCAGTTTGTGAGTATAAAGAACTTGTGATTTGCTAGAGAAAACTCATGCATACTGGTTATCAAATGTCCTGAATTTTAGATGGACCGCTTGGCTGTGTGTCTGTACCATAGGCTTTAACTTCCAGAGCAATGATATATTTTTATACTTTATATGTGTATTTATACACTTAAATATATATAATCGATGTAATTGTTATGCATATATATACATAAAAATCAAAGTAATTAAATCCCAGAATCCTGGTATTTAAACGGTAAAGATTAGTTCAATCCTCTTTTTTTTTTTATATGAACAATGAAGATATAAGAAAAATAATTAATAAGTCGGGCATGTTCATGTTTAGAAGTCTTATTGGTTCTTTTGATATCTAAAGTATTAAGCTAGACCACATTATCACATTCTATTCTGAATAGGATGAAGAGGGCTCCCTTCCTTTTGGGAAAAGAAACGTGGCTTGGGGCTTAATAGTAAGGTCACATTTTGCATTTCATAGTCACCAACCTGTCGATGGTATAGGCATCCAGTCCCTGGGAACAGTCATCCTTTGCATAAATAGTGTACTCAGGCTGTGATATTGTAATTTTTAATATTAAAAAACTTACTATTCCATCGGGTAAATACTTTTTCATAAACCTCCCTTAATTATTGCAAAACAAAATCGTCCTTTACTTCTGTGCAGAATGGACATTTGAAAGCTATGAGGGTCCTGCTGGCCCTAGCTCCTCTGAGGTTAGTGTCCACTCATGAGGGTCAGCTGCCTGGGGGACATGACTCAGAGAACAAGGTCTGTCTTTTGAATCATTTGCCTCCATTTACTTGCCTTTCAGTGATGGCAACAAAGCTTTTCATGGTTGCCAACACAATGTAAACTTGTTCTGATGAATATATGCAGTTCAACTAAGTGAATAGTGAGAACCTCTGACTGTTTAGCTGATGGAGATAAGGGGGGAGGTAAGGAAGGAGACCCCTCTAACAATAGATCTGCTAATACCAAGGTCCGGAGACCCGTGCAGGTCAATTCACTAAGTCCTTAACAGGCAGCACAGGACTTATAGGAAAGCAGGAGTGAGGGCCACCAGAGGCAGTACTTGCTCAAGTACTAAGCACCCCTTGACCCAGATGAGCCTAAAGTTGCATCCTTGACTAGGAAAATTACCCTGCCCAGTGTTCTGTGACTCACAGCTCCAGCACAGTTCTGTGTCTTCAGTGTTAGGTGAGATTCTTGACAGACGTGAATCAGACCAACATGTTTGAGTACTACCCTGTGGATGGCACTTTGGAACTGCCCAGAATTAAAGTTATAGCACTGTTCTCTATGCTAGAATAAAGAACATAGACCCATATCCATCTACAAAATAACATAAAGTTATGCAGTTATGTGTATGTTATAAATACACAATTAATTGTTGATATAGAAAGGGATCATTTACTTAACAGTAGGGGAAATCACTGTTGATCTGAACAGGAAAGATATAGTCTTCCTCCCAGGGCCTCGATCTAAGAGGGACGAAGACAGAATAATGATGGTAAAGGTAGTGGAAGAGTTAGGCCAAGTGGGGAGAGTGGGGAGGTTTAGCGAGATGTGTGATGTCTTTGTCTAAACATATCATGTTTTTCCTGCCCCTGCCCTTGATCTCCGGGGAAGGCAATGGCACCCCACCCCAGTACTCTTGCCTGGAAAATCCAATGGACGGAGTAGCCTGGTGGGCTGCAGTCCATGGGGTCGCTAACAGTCAGACAGACTGAGCGACTTCACTTTCACTTTTCTCTTTCATGCATTGGAGAAGGAAATGGCAACCCACTCCAGTATTCTTGCCTGGAGAATCCCAGGAATGGGGGAGCCTGATGGGCTGCCGTCTATGGGGTCACGCAGAGTCGGACACGACTGAAGTGACTTAGCAGCAGCAGCCCTTGATCTCAATGTTCCCCTTCTGAAAGTCTTGTCTCCTTTTTTCTCTCAAAGTTCTGCGTGAACTTCAACTCACAACTTCCTGCTGCCTTCTCATGAGCAATCCTGCCTAGGCTATCCCTGTCTAACTAGAAGGCTTCTAGACACTTTTCAGGCCAGTTCATTGAATATTCTGTCCCTACTGCTTCTGGGAAGGCAGAATACTGAATGTACCTCATGCAAAAGTGAGCACCCTGATGTACCTGGGACATGGCAGAGTACTCTCTATGGGTGGATTAATTCATCCTGTGGATGGTTGCTGAATGTCTGTTGCCTCGTCAGGCACTGTTCTCACGATACAGGTGATAAGCAAAGAAGGAAAGTAGCCACCCACTTGGAGCACAGAGTCCAGCTGGGAATACAGACAGGAAGATGGTATTACAATGCAGGGGAGAGGATGCAGGAGTGATAGACATGTGTAGAGTTCAAGAACAAATAGGAAGGCTAGTAATCGAGTCTAAATTTCTACTGCTCACTGCACAACAGGCCAATACATCAAGAGACAAGGTGTTGGAGCAAGAAATAGCCACTTTATTTGGAAAGCCAGCAGGCAGAAAAGATGGTGGACTGGTGCCCCAAAGAACCATTTTACCCAAGCTAGAATTCTGGCTTCTCTTAAAAGGGGAGAGGGTGTGGTTGGCTGTTGCAAACTTTCTGATGCCAGAATCCTTTGTCCTTGCTGGTCATTGTTCCTATAAACTTCCAACAAGACAATCACTGTATTCTGTTCTGCATCTTGTTATCTCTATATGAATAGTAAAGATCAAAGCCTTGAGAATGGGCTATCATGTATATTTCAGGATATAGGAAACTCCTTTACAAAAGGTGCAGAGTCAGCGTGACTAAGCATAGACAAGACAGCACAAGGATTAGAGCTAAAGGAATAGACCCAACATGGAGTCAGGTTATTCTTCTATTACAGGACCTCAGCCCAAATCATACCGATCAGGGAAGGATTCTCAGATGAGGTTACTTATGAACTGAGTCTGGAAGAATTGGGCACTAAGTATAGATGAGAAAAAAAGGCTGAAATGCAGTACTCGTGTGCAGTCTCAAAAATGACAGAATTATCTCTGTTCATTTCCAAGGCAAACCATTCAATATCACAGTAATCCAAGTCTATGCTCTGACCACTAACACCAAAGAAGCTGAAGTTGAACGGTTTTATGAAGACCTACAAGACCTCCTAGAACTAACAGCAAAAAAGATGCCCTCTTCATCATAGGTGACTGGAATGCAAAAGTAGGAAATCAGAGATACCTGGAGTAACAGGCAAGTTTGGCCTTGAGCTACAAAATGAAGCAGGGCAAAGGCTAACAGAGTTTTGCCAAGAGAACACACTGGTCATAGCAAACACCCTTTCCAACAACACAAGAGATGACTCTACACGTGGACATCACCAGATGGTCAATACTAAAATCAGACTGATTATATTCTTTGTAGCTGAAGATGGCTACAAAGCCAGTCAGCAAAAACAAGACTGGGAGCTGACTGTGGCTCAGATCATGAACTCCTTATTACAAAACTCAGACTTAAATTGAAGAAAGTAGGGAAAACCACTAAGCCATTCAGGTATGATCTGCATCAAATCCCTTACAATTATACAGTGGAAGTGATAAATAGATTCAAGAGATTAGATCTGATAGCGTCCCTGAAGAATTATGGATGGAGGTTCATAATATTGTACAGGAGGCTGTGATCAAAACCATCCCCAAGAGAAAAAAAATGCAAAAAGGTGAAATGGTTGTCTGAGGAGGCTTTACGAATAGCTGAGAAAAGAGGAGAAGTGAAAAGCAAAGGAGAAAAAGAAAGATATATCCACCTGAATGCAGAGTTTCAGAGAATAGCAAGCAGAGGTAAGAAAGCCTTCCTCAGTGATCAATGCAAAGAAATAGAGGAAAACAATAGAATGAGAAAGACTAGAGATCTCTTCAAGAAAATTCAAGATACTAAGGGAACATTTCATGCAAAGATGGGCACAATAAAGGACAGAAATGGTATGGATATAACAGAAGCAGAAGATATTAAGAAGAGAAGGCAAGAATACACAGAAGAACTATACCAAAGAGACCTTCATGACCCAGATAACCACAATGGTGATCACTCACCTAGAGCCAGACATCCTAGAACGTGAAGTCAAGTGGGCCTTAGGAAGCATCACTACGAACAAAGGTAGTGGAGGTGATGGAATTCCAGTTGAGCTATTTCAAATCCTAAAAGATGATGCTGTGAAAGTGCTGCACTCAATATTCCAGCAAATTTGGAAAACTCAGCAGTGGCTACAGGACTGGAAAAGGTCNAAAAAGATGCCCTCTTCATCATAGGTGACTGGAATGCAAAAGTAGGAAATCAGAGATACCTGGAGTAACAGGCAAGTTTGGCCTTGAGTTACAAAATGAAGCAGGGCAAAGGCTAACAGAGTTTTGCCAAGAGAACACACTGGTCATAGCAAACACCCTTTCCAACAACACAAGAGATGACTCTACACGTGGACATCACCAGATGGTCAATACTAAAATCAGACTGATTATATTCTTTGTAGCTGAAGATGGCTACAAAGCCAGTCAGCAAAAACAAGACTGGGAGCTGACTGTGGCTCAGATCATGAACTCCTTATTACAAAACTCAGACTTAAATTGAAGAAAGTAGGGAAAACCACTAAGCCATTCAGGTATGATCTGCATCAAATCCCTTACAATTATACAGTGGAAGTGATAAATAGATTCAAGAGATTAGATCTGATAGCGTCCCTGAAGAATTATGGATGGAGGTTCATAATATTGTACAGGAGGCTGTGATCAAAACCATCCCCAAGAGAAAAAAAATGCAAAAAGGTGAAATGGTTGTCTGAGGAGGCTTTACGAATAGCTGAGAAAAGAGGAGAAGTGAAAAGCAAAGGAGAAAAAGAAAGATATATCCACCTGAATGCAGAGTTTCAGAGAATAGCAAGCAGAGGTAAGAAAGCCTTCCTCAGTGATCAATGCAAAGAAATAGAGGAAAACAATAGAATGAGAAAGACTAGAGATCTCTTCAAGAAAATTCAAGATACTAAGGGAACATTTCATGCAAAGATGGGCACAATAAAGGACAGAAATGGTATGGATATAACAGAAGCAGAAGATATTAAGAAGAGAAGGCAAGAATACACAGAAGAACTATACCAAAGAGACCTTCATGACCCAGATAACCACAATGGTGATCACTCACCTAGAGCCAGACATCCTAGAAAAGAGATACCAAGGGAACATTTCATGCAAAGATGGGCTCGATAAAGGACAGAAATGGTCTGGACCTAACAGAAGCAGAAGATATTAAGAAGAGGTGGCAAGAATACACAGAAGAACTGTACAAAAAAGATCTTAATGACCCCAATAATCACGATGGTGTGATCACTCACTTAGAGCCACACATCCTGGAATGTGCAGTCAAGTGGGCCTTAGAAAGCATCACTACAAACAAAGCTAGTGGAGGTGATGGAATTCCAGTTGAGCTATTTCAAATCCTAAAAGATGATGCTGTGAAAGTGCTGCACTCAATATTCCAGCAAATTTGGAAAACTCAGCAGTGGCTACAGGACTGGAAAAGGTCAGTTTTCATTCCAATCTCAAAGAAAGGCAATGCAAAAGAATGTTCAAACTACCACACAATTGCACTCATCTCACACACTAGCAATTAATGCTCAAAATTCTCCAAGCCAGGCTTCAACAGTACCTGAACCAAGAACTTCCAGATGTTTAAGCTGGATTTAGAAAAGGCAGAGGAACCAGAGATCAAATTGCCAACATCCACTGGATCATAGAAAAAGCAAGGGAGTTCCAGAAAAACATCTGCTTCTGCTTCATTGACTATGCTAAAGCTTTTGACTGTGTGGATCACAACAAACTGTGGAAAATTCTGACAGAGATGAGAATACCAGACCACCTGACCTGCCTCCTGAGAAATCTGACCTGTATGCAGGTCAAGAAACAGCAGTTAGAACTGGACATGGAACAACAGACTAGTTCAAAATTGAGAAAAGAATATGTCAAGGCCAAATATCGTCACCCTGCTTATTTAACTTATATGTAGAGTACATTATGTGAAATGCTGGGCTAGATGAAGCACATGATTGCCAGGAGAAATATAAGTAACCTCAGATATGCAGATGATACCACCCTTATGGCATAAGGTGAAAAGGAACTAAAGAACCTCTTGATGAAAGTGAAAGAGGAGAGTGAAAGAGCTGACTTAAAAGTCAACATTCAAAAAACAAAGATCATGGCATCCAGTCCCATCACTTAGTGGCAAATAGATGGTGAAACAATGGAAACAGTGAGAGACTTTATTTTCTTGGGCTCCAAAATGACAGAGCAGGAGATGGCAACCCACCCAGTATCCTTGCCTGGAGAATTTCATGGACAGAGAAGCCAGGTGGGCTGCAGTCCATGGGGTTGCAAACAGTCAGACACGACTGAATAACTAACAAACAAAATCCCTGCAGATGGTGACTGCAGCCTTGAAATTAAAAGACGCTTGTTGCTTGGAAGTAGAGCTATGACCAACCTGGACAGCATATTAAAAAGCAGAGACATTACTTTGCCAACAAATGTCCATCTAGTCAAAGCTATGGCTTTCCCAGTAGTGATGCATGGATGTGCGAGTTGGACCTTAAAGAAAGCTGAATGCCAAAGAATGGATGCTTTTGATCTGTGGTGTTGGAGAAGGCTCTTGAGAGTCCTTTGGACTACAAAGAGATCCAACCAGTCAGTCCTCAAGGAAATCCATTCATTAAAAGGGACTAATACTGAAGCAGAAGCTCCAACACTTTGGCCACCTGATGTGAAGAACTGACTCATTAGAAAAGACCCTGATGCTGGGAAAAACTGAAGGGAGAAGGAGAAAGAGATGACAGAGGAAGAAGTGGTTGGATGGCATGACCGACTCGATGGATGTGAGTTTGAGCAAGCTCCAGGAGTTGGTGATGGACAAGCAGGCCTGGGGTGTTGCAGTCCATGGGGTTGCAAAGAGTCAGACAGGACTAAGCGCTGAACTGAACTGAACTGATAGAAGAAAAAGGCCTTTCCAGGTGGCTCAGTGGTTAAAGAATCCATCGGCAGTGAGTGAGAACAGGAGATGTGAGTTCAATCCCTGGGTGAGGAAGTTCCCTTGGAGGAAGGCATGGCAACCCACTTAAGTATTCTTGCCTGGAAAATCCCACAGACAGAGGAGCCCGGCAGGCTGTAGTCTATAGGGTGGCACAGAGTCAAACATGACTGAAGCAACTAAGCATACACATACACACACAGATGAAAAATATTCATTGAACATGTAAAATGCATTTAGAAAATCTTGTCAGGCACAAAAATGCAAATACTTGAGTTTCAGCACCTTTTCTGCATGATTATATTAAGCCATCAGGCTCTCAGCAACATCATCTTTGTTTTCTTAAGGATCTGGTTGGTCTCAGGGCTGAGATCAGAGCTCAAGATGATGTCTCTGTGGTGAACAGTGTGAAGAAGACTTAGAGTGTATCACTGAAGTCTCTGACGTGCTTCTCAGTTATTTATTATTTAAAGAGCTTTTTACAATAGAGTATATAAGTGATACATGATAATTGTGGATGGGAAAAAAAATAAAAACTTCATAGACTTAAATTCTACCAGCCAGAGTGACTACCACTTGTAACATTTTTGTTTTACATCCTTCCAGATGTTTTTTTGACAGCTTGTCTTTTTTTATTCCTTCAAAAATAGGATCCTACTATCCTATACATCCTGGTTTACAGCCTGCCATTTGCAGCCAATATTTTGTGACCATATGGAACCTTTATTGAAGTATAAGCTTTGTAGCAAAGTGATTCCAAGTGTGTCATAATACCTACAGTTTGCTTTGTGAGTCCAATAGAGATACAGAGATCAGTTCTCAAGTCTTTTATTCTTACCTAGCTGGTATTGGTTGTACGGATACTGGTGATTAAAAGACAAGGAAGAGGGGAATGAAGAGGAACTCTATACCTTGAAGCAATATTTTAAAGAACATTTTCTAAGACATTTTGCCATGAGATGGTACATATCACTAACCATTGGTTTTATTTACTAGAAAGTTTCTGGAGAAACTAGATGACTTCAAGTTAGAGAATATCAAAGACTCAAATTTTCATGCCCTTCTAGGATGACTTCATTTGAATTTCCCTTTCTAACATAGTTGATATTTTGCCAATGATGTAATTATTTATTTAGGCTTTTAAACTATTCTGTGCAAATACCTTATGCAATGCTTTCTTCTTTTCAAGCACCTTTTATTTATTTTTACTAAGCCAAAAAGCACACTTCACATCTGGGAACAACTAACGAATAGACTTGCTTTCCTTTGAAGACTCATAATTCACTTTCACATTTTTAACAAGCAACTCCGGGCCTGAGTTCCCACGGATGAGACAGGCTTGCTGCCCTTGAGGTCACAAGGGCATCTTCTAATGAAGAATCCAGGCCAGGGGATCATCTGGAAAAGCACTGTTCAGGGGCACCCTCCTGAAGGAGGTCATTGGCACTGGAGCTTGACCAGGTGACAAAGGGTGGGAGTGATGCACCAGGCAGCGGCGAGAACAGGATGGAATCCCGGGAGGCAGGAAGACGTGTATCCAACAGAGGTGGTACAGGCAGGCAGCACCAGCCTGTGGAGTGCACTGTGAGGCTCACAGGAGTCAGGGTAGAGCTGGTAGTGATAGCTTACAGTGAGCGATGTCAGATCCGTGATCTCCAAAGAGGAAGATATAGCTTTGGGACCAGGGACTAGGCTTGATCACTCAAGAGCTTTTGTGTAGCAGAGTTTATTAAAGTATAAAAATGTACCGAGAAAGCCGCTGACATAGACATCAGAAGGGGGATGGAGAGTGCCCCCCCTTGCTAGCTTTAGCAAAGCCTTAATACTTTTGTCAGATCCACTCCCACAACATACATCTTAAGATAACAGGGTTAGAACTAACAATAGAAAGATCTTACCAGACCCACTGCCACAGTATACAAGTTTTAAGATAACAAGATTAGTCAGAATGCTCTTGTTAAGAAGAAACATATCCTCAAGCAAGATACATTGCTATACTAAGACAAAGCAATATGGGGGGAGGGGGGGGGGGAAGTGTGTCCTTTTTTTCCTCCTTGAGAGCCTTGGACCCCTTCTCCTTCTCAGGGACCCTGGACTTCTTATCAACCTTCCTAGGAACTGACTCTCTCAGTAGGATGAGTAATTAGCCAAGAGACTATTCTGAGCTGTTCTCCAGGCAGTTGGAGATAAAGGTCTGAAAGGAAAAGGAAAGGATAGTGAAGTCACTCAGTCGTGTTTGACTCTTTGCGACCCCATGGACTATAGCCTACCAAGCTCCTCTGTCCGTGGGATTTTCCAGCCAATAGCACTGGAGTGGATTGCCATTTCCTTCTCCAGGGGATCTTCCCAACCCAAGGATCGAACCCAGGTCTCCTGCATTGTAGACAGACGATTTACTATCTGAGCCACCAGGGAAGTCTAAAGGTCTGAAGACTTTGCTTAAAGCTGTAAATAATGAATGATTCAGGAGCCTCTGAAGACCTATGCCCTAGTCATCTCAGTGGCAGAACCAAAGAAGCACAGATGGAGTCAATGAGAGATGAGGAAATGAGTGGATCATAAACAGTTACAGTGAAAAATATGGTCAAGTAAGGAAGCTGGGGAGGAGAGGGAGGCACAGAGTCCAAAGGGGAGGTTTAGCATGGTTGAGGACCATCACAGGTCTAGGTGGAGAGAAAACAGCCAGTGGAGGGGGGAGCATTCAGATATATGGGGAGAGTGATGTATGGATGCTATCGAGAATGGTGGTGATGAGATGTCCCTCCTCAGTTCTGACCATCCTCTCCTCTGAACCTGCAGGAAGACAGCAAAGAAGAGAAGCCAGAGATGGATTCAAAATGCAGGACTTAGGAAGTGGAGACAGAGAGTTCTGATGGCCTCATTTTCCTTAACATAGCAGACTGCTCTCTGAGAACGGGGATTGGGGTGAGTTAGAAGGTTTGTGGGGCAAAATGAATGATAAACCTGCTGCAGAGAGGAACTATAGAAGGAGCGGATAGGGGTTAAGGCAGAAACAGCTATCCCAGGACAGTCCCTGGCACACAATAGGTGTTCAGGTTAACATTCAATTAAAAACATAATGTCAAAAGATGGTTGAATAGCATCAAGAACCCACCTGAGGCTGGCAAACCACGGAATTGTTGTTGTGTCGTGATGCGTGTGTGGTTTTTGCCTCACAGATATAGTAGAAAGATGGAAAGGAGAAAGATGGACGCTAACCTTGTGTCGTTCTTTTCCTGGGCATCTGCAGAGTTCAAGAGTGGGAGAGAATGAAGGGTATCGTTAAGAGAGTGGTTAGTGGCGAGCCAGGAAGATCTGATCTACTCCACCCCTCAGTTTGGGGGCTGAGAAGTGGAGGCAGTAAGGGTTGTAAAAGTGGGACTTTCACTTTTTATTATGTGTCCATAATAAATGCCATATGTACAAAAGTTTGCTCGTTTTTAAAGGAGGATATTCATATATTATTAAAGTTTTCTAAAATTTAAATGATGATAGTCATGTTAATTGTAAGCTTTTCTAAAAATAAGCCGTCTAAACTTCCAAAAACAAAATGTACTTAGATGTTCAAGGTGGTAATGAGGGAAACCCATGCATAATGTTCCTGGGAATTTGTATGAAATATCACATTTCAGTGGGGTAAATGTGGCTGTGAGAAGTCTCAATGTCCAGCACAATATTAAAAATCCGATCTGGTCCTTTCTCCCTCCTGAGAATATAGAGGGCCATGCTGAATTCATACTGATAGTTACTACACACATTCACCCATTCAGGGACTAGCATCGTTCCTGTGTGGGTACCACTTATGTACTGAGTGCCATGAATAACTAGGAGACATGGAAGAGACTGTCTGATCATCAGACTGGTTTTCCCTTTGGTTTAAGAGGAAAGGTCAACTAACCTACATGCCTTTGGAAACAAAGTATGCCATCAAGTAGCTGCATGAATCGTAGAGAGTAATAAATGTGAAAATGATTTTGCAGTGTAGGAAAAACGCATGGCCTAGGGTAATCTAAGAAAGCTTGATGATTTGGTGAAATTGTAAATAGTAGTTGGAGAGAATAAGTATGAAAAGCTCAAAAGGCAAATGGTATAAGTTCAAAAGGTTACCCACTGCTGTCTTGACTTCTGCAGTTGAACCACATTCAAGGCTAACCTGAAAACTGCAAAGAGGCCTGAAACATAGCTTTGGGGATACAGCTTTAATAAATAAATGAAGTAAATAGATATAAACATTTAAATTATTTTAGCTAAAGAGTAAATCAATTTCTCCAGGACTGGGTCAACAGGTTGAAATTCAGACATATAGAGAAATTTAACTTTTAATTCCAGACTCTAAGCTTAATTCTGGGAGAAAATCCATTAAAGTAATGAAGTAAGGAAACAACTGAGCAATGATTCTTTATTTTGTAGAGAATCCAGTGAAGGATAGGAGGTACATCACCATTTTTGTGCTTTGGCTTATTATAAAAACCGACGTCTTTGCCTAAGAGTTGCCAGGTTGTGGTTTGTCACTGACTGCAGGGTAGGAGTGGGTAGGAATTTATAGGATGTTCTCCTTCCAAGAAGAGCTAGGAGAATTGTTTTTTGGATGTATAAACTTAAAACTACACAGGTTTTAAAATAATTGAGTGACTTTTCCTCTGGAAAAATAATTAGTACTCTATCCTTTTTAACTTGAATAGTCAATAGAGCTGTCATTGGGATCCAAAAGAAATGAAAATATAGGTTCCTTCCCATAAAGGGCTTATAACAACAGAATATTTTGAATTTTATACAAATGTTTTGCATTATTTCATTAAGCTTACTCCAGTACATTTCAATTAGTTTCCTGGAGTGCAAATAAATTGCAGTTTTCATTGCTTTTTGAAAAAAAAATTGGGGTAGGGGGGAATTGTGGGGATTTACCTATGGCAAATTTCACTTTTAATAAGTGACTTCGAAATGTTTTCAATGCCCTGGGATAACTGAATGACAATTTGAAGAATCTTATAACTAAAATAAAAAATAGGGAAGCTATGGATGAACATTAGAGGAATCACAGTTCTGTTTTTTTTTTTCTTTTGAAATTTGTGGATCCACTATGTCATTCCTTGTTCCAAAGAATTAAGAAATGTGTCTGTTTGGGTCTAATTTTGTCCTTTTAAATGTTTCTAATCTCAGTTGTCTTCACTCAGAGGACAAACATCTCAGCTTATCTGGTGCTACACTTTTTTATATTCCTTTCATGGGTTCAAACATGTTAGTCATCATCACACACATTTCCAGTGAGTTATGAATATGATATCTTTGGATTTTCTCAGTTTCTAGACTCTGGATTTTTAAGATACTCAATCGATTTAACATTTTTACAGTGAACCTAAGTAAACAAGTCGTGTTAAATGTTCATGTTAATTGTAAGCTACATCCTGATTTCAGGTATGTCTGTATGTGTATCTTAAAATAAGGAAACTTGATAAGTATGTGGTGATTTGACAGCACCAATTAAAGCTGTCAGGCATATCAAGGGCCCTAGTTCCATGCACTGCACAGCACTCAGGATGGATTTTGATTATGTGCCTTGCAGAAGGCAGCACTATGGGCTTTTCCGATTTAAAATTTTAAATAATATCATCATCTTTGGGGTGTTAACAGAGGGCATTTTTAACTCGAAGGAAATGAAGCAATTATTATCTTTCATGCTTGTGTTACCATTAGTAGATAAGTTAGTGGCTTCTTGTGCAAATAATTGGGGATTAGTATATCTAAGATTTGGGTTCCCTTGAAGACAAAAAAAAATTATAGATATGAATCCCTCTTTAGGGTCATTAGATAAACTTCAGAGTGTTAAAGTGCATGAAAATATGCCCTGTTTTGAATTTTTATACATTGTGTGAATAATAATTTGGCATAAAACTCCTGGATCATGGTATGTCATTTATGGATTTGTTTTGAAAAGTTAAGGTGATATATAATATAATACTCATAAATGTCATGCTGACAGACAGCGAGGGAACAGGGTGTCTTTTGAGTGTCTATTACATGGAGAGAGCAGGGCCATCTAGTTTACCCAGCAGCAGCTGTGGTGCCAGTATAGCATGTTACATCAGGGGTCCCCAGCCTTCAGGATCTAATTCCTGATGATCTGATGAAACTGATGAGATGATAATAGAAATAAAGTGCACAATAAATGTAATGTGCTTGAATCATCCCAAAGCCATCCCACCCAGTCCATGGAAAAATTGTCTTCCATGAAACTGGTCCCTGGTGCCAAAAAGGTTGGGGCTTGCTGTGTTAAGTGATTAACTCTGTTCAGTTAGTCCCTTTTTTCGGTTCACTAAAGACTTCCTCCTGTCCCTTTCCTGTGACTGTCCACTTTTCACAGACACTGCCTCCAGACAAGGGAACAGATCTTCCTGTCCTTGGTTTTGTTTATACTCTTGCTTTCAAATCAGCGTTTAGATAAAAATCCTTTGTTTAATCATTTTCAGTTAGCTCGCCGTGTCTGGAGCCCTAGGTTTTTCACACTTTGAAACATGCTCTTTGTTAGCAGTTAGATGCCTCCTGAATAAGACTTGGCTTATTCTACTCTAAATGGGTGTATTGTTTTAGAAATGTAAATCATTTGGAAGGGGCTGAACACAGAGACATAGAAACGTCATTCCTTAAGCAGCAGCCACTGCCAAGAGTTGCTGCTTATTTCTTCCTAAAGCATCTATCAAACTTCTGCTCCGCAAAGTGAGCATGTGAGCATCTTTTAGCTCTCTCTTCTCATGACTAATGTGACAAACTAGTTCTGGTTTACCAGGACTTTCCCAGTTTTTTTGTACTGAAAGTTCCACATCCAGGAACACCCCTCGGTTCCAGGAGGGTCAGCCCTTACCTATTAGCTCCCAATGTGTTAGACCACAATTGTTACAGCATCGTGTTAGTACTTGTTGTTAGAGCATAGCTATGAATACTTGTTTTGTTTATGCACTTAGTCGCTTGGTTGTGTCCCACTCTTTGCGAACCCATGGACTGTAGCCAGCCAGGTTCTTCTGTCCATGGGATTCTCCAGGCAAGAATACTGGAGTGGGTAGCCATTCCCTTCTCCAGGGTACCTTCTCAACCCAGGGACTGAACCCGGGTCAACTACATTGTGGACAAATACTTTATTGTCTGANTGTAGCCAGCCAGGTTCTTCTGTCCATGGGATTCTCCAGGCAAGAATACTGGAGTGGGTAGCCATTCCCTTCTCCAGGGTACCTTCTCAACCCAGGGACTGAACCCGGGTCAACTACATTGTGGACAAATACTTTATTGTCTGAGCCACCAGGATTGTTTCTAAAAATCAAAAGCTAATATGCAAACAGTATTCATTCTGAGGCCTCAGAATATAATAAGATCCATAGAGAAAGAAATTCCGTACTGAGTCACTGAGTTTCGCTGCTTGAAGGAGTTTGTTCCATTGGTTTCTGTTCTTTATAGACACTCTTCTGTTTGGGGGTTATATTTGGCTCCTGTTGTTTTTCTGCAACTGTGTTGTTCCCTTCTTTAGATTCCTGTTTTGTTTTCATTTGGTAGACTATTGCCTCTGAGTAACTTTTTATATATAATATGTATGGTTGGTGAGCTCTGTTACTGCATGTTTGAAAATGTCTGATTTTGCCTGCACACTTGATTGTAATTTCAGTCTAGATTCAAAATGATAGTTCCTCAACTTTGAAGGCATTGCCCTTCTGATACCTACAATCTAGTGCAGCCAATACGTCTGCTGTTAGACTGATACTTCTTAGTTGACTGTGTATGCGTGTGTTTTTCTGCCTACGTCTTTGAAGCTTTGGGAAATTTTTACTTTATTCTTAGTTCTGATGTTTTACCAGTGATCTTTTTTTCCCATTAATCCTTCTTCTTCTTCTTTATTTTTTTTTTTTTTTTTACCTTTATGATCTGAAGCCTCCTATAGCTCTGGATATTTTCTCCTCACTAATCCTTCTGCACTCTTCACCTAGAACTCCGGGGGATGAACCAATCCCTCCTGGAATTCATTCTCCCTATCTTTCAGATTTTCTTTGTTTTTGCTGTATGTTCTGGAGATTTTCTTGGCTGCAATTTTCCCACCTGCTGGATGAGCCTTAAGCTATATAAATTCTATTATTTAGTCCATTGAGTTTTCTGTTTTGGCATTTATTTGTTTAATAATCTGAGGATATTCCCATTCTTGCTCTTTTTTTTTTCCATGAAAGGAGTGTGAATATCTATGAACATTGTGAGCCCATAACTTCATGGCAAATAGATGGGAAAACAGTTCAAACAGTGACAGACTTTATTTTTGGGGGCTCCAAAATCACTGCAGATGGCAACTGCAGCCATGAAATTAAAAGATGCTTGCTCCTTGGAAGAAAAGTTATGACCAACCTAGAAAGCATATTAAAAAGTAGAGACATTACTTTGCCAACAAACGTCCATCTAGTCAAGGCTATGGTTTTTTCAGTAGGCAGGTATGGACGTGAGAGTTGGACTATAAAGAAAGCAGAGTGCCGAAGAATTGACGCTTTGGAACTGTGCTGTTGGAGAAGACTTGAGAGTCCCTTGGACTGCAAGGAGATCCAACTAGTCCATCCTAAAGGAAATCCATCCTGAATATTCAGGAAGGACTGATGTTGAAGCTGAAACTCCAACACTTTGGCCACCTGATATGAAGAACTGACTCACTGGAAAAGACCCTGATGCTGGGAAAGATTGAAGGTGGGAGGAGAAGGGGATGACACAGGATGAGATGGTTGGATGGCATCACCAACTCGATGGACATGAGTTTGAGTGAACTCCGGGAGTTGGCGATGGACAGGGAGGCCTGGCTTGCTGTGGTCCATGGGGTCACAAAGAGCTGGACACGACTGAGCAACTGAACTGATGAACATTGTTCCAGCCCTTAAGAAAGTGTTATTCTTGACAATCATGATCTTGACAGATGATCTTCTTGGATTGCTTAAACATTTTCTTTTCCAGCATCAAACTCTTCTTTATTTGTAGATAGAATGCATCACTGTTTGCCACCAAAACTCCTGCTCCGACTAAGTTACCCATCTTAATTCCTTGGAATAATTTAGGCTTTCTAGTTCCCTGTGCTGCTCTCCCATTGTTTTGGAATGTCTTTCCTTCCATCTCCTAACTTCTCCAAATGTTATTGTGACTGCCCACTTTGCACCTCATTTACGCAGAAGGTCTGAGACCTCCGCCTCCCACCGCCCTCCACCAGAAGCAGTCTCTCCTTTCTCTTAACATTCATTGAGCCTTGAGACTTCCCTGGTGGCCCAATGGTTAAGACTCCATGCTTCTAATGCAGGGGCATTCAGTCTCTGGTCAGCAAACTAAGACCCCACATGCTACATGGTGTGGCCAAACCCTATCTGCAGGGAAGGAGTGGAGACACATGGAGAGAATGCACTTGATGACACCGTGAGGGAAGGAGAGAATGGGACAAGTGGAGAAAGTTGTGTTGACATATGATCACTATCATGTATAAAATAGATATCTGGCGAGAAGTTGCAGTGGAGCACAGGGAACCCAGCCTGGCGCTCTGTGATGACCTAAAGGGTGGGGTAGGGGGAGGCTCTAGAGGGAGGGGATATATGTATAATTATGGCCAATTCACACTGTTGTACTGCAGAAACCAACACAATATTATAAAGCAATTTTCCTCCATTTAAAGTCTTTTGGACTCCGTGGGAGAGGGAGAGGGTGGGATGATTTGGGAGAATGGCTTTGAAACATGTATAATATCATATATGAAATGAATCACCAGTCCAGGTTCTATGCATGATACTGGATGCTTGGGGCTGGTGCACTGAGACGATCCAGAGGGATGGTACAAGGAGGGAGGAGGGCGGGGGGTTCAGGATGGGGAACACGTGTATACCTGTGGCGGATTCATGTTGAGGTATGGCAAAACCAATACAATATTATAAAGTAATTAACCTCCAATTAAAATAAATACATTTATATTTTAAAAATAATTTAAAATAAATTTTTAAAAAGTAACTTAAAAACAAAAAACATTCATGAGCCTTGATTAAAACTTTGTCATTGCCCCTCTCTCACTCTTGTTGAGGGTCACTACTGCTAGAGCAGAATTCCTGAAATGAAGACAAATAAGAAGATAAGACAATTCCCAGACATGGAAGGGAGAACAGGGAGTTCTAGAGAGCAGGTGTAGGCTGCCCCTGCCAGGTACCTCATGTGAAAAATAGCTAGTCAGTGACTAGGGGCTCACATGCCTACCTCTCATCTAGAAGCTTGATTGAATGAAAACTTAATTTTTAAAATTGCTTTTATGTTCCAAAAGTCTTTTAAGTAACAATTAGTTGATAGATGACCAAAATAGAAACTGTTAAAATTCTCTTTCTGTAGCAGGAAATAGAATTACAGGACCTGGATGCATTCCTAAAATTTCTTTGTGGTTTGGCTGCGGTAAATTACTACTTTACATATAGCTTTTAAAATATATTTAGACTTAAGTTTAAAGGGTGAGAACTACTTGTATAAACATAG
This sequence comes from Oreotragus oreotragus, assembly GCA_006410675.1. NCBI lineage: Eukaryota > Metazoa > Chordata > Mammalia > Artiodactyla > Bovidae > Oreotragus > Oreotragus oreotragus. The sequence continues at coordinate 255,158 of SJYX01023152.1, forward strand.
TTGAATACCATTCTTTTAATGAATGGGGTAATGTTATTTATATTCTTTCTTCACTTCCTCTGGAAAGCCCATGTCTTTAGGGGAGGGCTTTAACTTATATTCCCCCTGAAAAGTGAAAGGCATTCACCTTAATGTATTTTACTTCATCCACAGAATTCTCACTATTGTTACTGAAAACTGCTTGGCCCAAATCTCTTAGTGTGATGATCTTTAATTGGACTGTCATAAAATAGCACACGACAGTGCATATATCCTAAAGTAGTAAATTTGTATGTTTAAGTAAATTTATATGTTTAAATTTATATAGAATAACTTACTTTATGTGTGCTTTTATATTGAAAATCCTCCCTTTCTCTCTCTCTCTTTTTTATTTTTATTTTTTTTGAGAAATTTTGTAGTTAGTATTTCAGTGAAGCAGTGAAATGAGGCAGGAATTAGTGATGGAGGGCTTGCTGGGTGGAAGTGAGGAGCCAGGGTTCATCAGTTAGCAGGGAGGGGGTAGGCTTTTGAAGGACTGAAGCAAGGAAGCCACATGATCACATTTATCATATAGATGACAAGCTGGAAGCAGGATTGGAGGCAGCCCAGAAGGAGGTTGTAGTATAACCCATTTCAGAGAGTAATGAAGCCACAGACCAAGACAAGAAAAGTGTTTCTGTCCAACTCTAAAATTTTGCACTATATTAATTGTGCTGCCATTAGACTAATTTCCTGGTTATTTTGTTAAGATTTGGCCCTTTTAGAGCTAGAAGGGATCTTGGAGATTCTTATGCAGTCCTTTTACTTTAGAAATGTAAAACCTGAGGCCTGAAGATATGAAGTGATTCCTCCAGGTCAGGCAACTCATTACGTGGAGAGCTTGGGCTTGGGTCCAAGTCTTCTGATTCCAAAACCAAAGCTTTTTGGCGATGCTTCCCACCTGTCCTACCTGCTCTCGGCTAGGCACTTGCCCAAGCCAGCATCCCCCTGAAACATCTATCACCTGGTGCTTGATGACACGGTGCGATATTGACAACTATCTTTCTCTAGTTAACTCATACCCCGACTCTTCTAAATGACTTATTTCTAATCTTTCTCACTCTTCCCAAGTGCTCATTTTTGCCCATCACATTCAGAGGATGGTCTGTCTCTTATTTTCCAGAGGAAATAGAATTTATCCAAGAACACGCTGGGCTACTGCCTACCATCAAATCTACTAACCCCCATCTGCCTGCCCTTTGTTGTAACAGAAAAAGTGTCCCGCCTTATTTAATGCTGGATCCTGGGTCCCAGGTTCTCCTATCTTTTCAAAGGTATTTTTGATAATTTTCCTTGTTCTAGTGTTTTCAACCATTTCTTCCCTAAAAGATGTATCCTGTCATCATTTATGTATCAAACTGGATTTTTTTCTTTTAAAATGCTGCTTAGAATACCTGTCTGGTGAGCACGTCTCACTCAGTTATTAACTGACCCATATGTTCTTGATGTTGGATATCCTGTCATGAACAGAAGAAGTGGGGTCTCTTATGTTCTCATGGGAGAAACAGATGCTAAACAAGTTTCTGTACTTGCTGAACATGCAGATTGGACGGTGCAAGTCTAACCAATTTTATGGTAGTGGGCACTATATTTCAGTTTTGTCATACGCTGTTTCAGTTTCATAGTAAAATTTGCGGTCGTGAGTTCACTCTAGCCTATCGTGCATTACCAGAGGCCGGGCCTTTGCTCTGTTTTTAATTTTAATATCACATGACCAAATGCTCATGCTATTACAAGCTCGTGTACACACCCAAATACCCCTGCTAAAAATGCACGTTAACTGAATCTATGAAATATTAATCTGCTCATGGAGTTGGAAACTTAAAAGCCACATATTTATCCTGAATAAAATTTATTCTCAAATAAAAAAAAGACTTAATATAATCTAAACCTGAAAGATAGGCTGAAAAAGATCTTAAAGGCTTTCCTTTTAAAATTAGCAAAATAACTGCGTAAGCACACACTGGGTATGCTAATGACAAGTGTAATCGAAAGAAAAAGACTTCTCAAGTACAGATGTAAAATGACATGGTTTCTTTCCATGTGTCAGTTATTACCCTCCAAGTTTCCTCATGGGCTACGTAACCCAGTTTTAGCGTTTCCCCTCTTTTTAGAAGTAAAAGCAGTACACGTTAGCAAAACTAAAGATTTCCAGGAAGTACTAGCTGCTGTAATGGTGGGGAACGTGTAGATGAATAAATCACTGTTTGCTAGAAACTATAAAATATTTTATTGGAAGTCTGCCTTCTATATTCGGATTTCCTTGAACCTGAAAGCCTACTGAGATATCCTCAAGATGAATGTTAAATAAAAATGCCATGATATATTTGGTAGTTCATTTTTTTAAAAAAACTGGTATGTCAAAGACTGTTTTTCTTGACTGATGTGGAAAGGTTGGGGGAAAAAAAGGCCTTCGGTGAAAGGAAATTACCTTTCTAAATATAACATTCTAAAGTGATGTAACAGTTTTTTCCATATGTTGCTTGAATAAAAGTAGTGTTTTTACAGAAGTGTTTTACAGTACTCACCATTAAATAAACCGGCAACCACAAATTCAAATTTCTAAAGCTATCTCCCCAAATATTAGTTTATTAAATAGCTAGTATAAAAAAGAAACATGATATCTTTGGTCTCCCTGTACCAAAATCTATTTTACTTTTGAGCCAGTCCAACTTTAAAAACCACAGCCATATGAATTCTCTTCATTTTAGGGGATTTTCCTGTGTAAACTAACATTGTGTATTTTTGTTCCTTGCTAACACATTTTGAATCACGTCAAGTTATTAGTCTAGGTTGAAAGAAGCTCTTGGACTCAAATCTATATTCCTGCAATCTATAAAAGGTGTTGCTTATAAAATGTTTCTGCTTAGAAATGCTTGTCCATTTCTACAGTTTCCTCCATTTTATTAAGTATAGAATCTGCCAAAACATTATTAACTTTCATAGTCACCTTCCATCTTTCTGTCTAGACTTGAGGATCTTTGGAAAGTCTTATCATACTCATAATAATATTCCTCCATTAGGTACTACTAAGCCCCATATTTTAATATTAGAATTGTATTCTTTTTATGCTCTCAGGAACACACCAGGTAGCATACTGCCCCTGGGCGTTATTGCTAGCTAACTCTGACAGCCTATCCCATTTGCTGGAGATTCCCTGAGGGTAAGAAAGAGGTCTGTCCTAGTCTGGGCTGAGTTCCCTGACTGGGGGGGTGCATCCTTGGTACTCAGATGTTGGGTGCCTTCGGGTCACTTAAAGAGTAACACAGAGGACTTCCCTGGTGGTCCAGTGGTTAAGAATCTGTCTTACAAAGCAGGAGACTCAGGTTCAATCCCTGGTCGAGGCACTAAGATCCCACATGCCATAGAGCAACTAAGCCCACACATGGCAACTAGAGCGCTCGCGTGCCACACGGAAGACCTGCATGAGGCAACAAAGATCTCGCGTGCTGCAGCTTAGACTCGCGACTGAGACTCAACACAACCAAAGAGTAAATAAATAAAGAGCAACACAGGTTGCCTGGGTGAGCAGCAAGTGAATTAGAAAAGTGTGGATAACTGTATTACAGCACTTGGAGTATAGCAACCATGCAATCTGTTGACTGCAAAGCCTGCTTTCTTGGGTAGAGGCTCAGTAATTTCCTTTGTAACCTTGGTACCTTTAATACCACTTGAATGAAGCTCATTCATTTAAAAAACATTCCCCCATTTTACCTTCTGGCCAGTATCCCCTCCAACACTGAAAAGTAAAGGAAAATAGTGTTGTAATCTCCAATTCTGTTTGACCAGCTTTTTTAATGAAGAGGTCCACTTTGCCCTGAGAATGATGAACAGAGGGACATAAGGGGAATGTGAGGAAGGAATCATCGAACTCCTAATCTCCAAATCAGTGTTAGAATTAAGGATTCTTTTCAAGTCATTAAGCCAGCTCTTAGTCTGTTTGTATAAACAGGAAATGACAGAATCTGAACTCTGGGTCATCAGAATCTGGTGTGCAGAGTTTGTTGTCTAGTTGCTTTAAGCTTCCTTTCTAAAACATTCATAGCCAACTTAGGTTAAATAAAGCCTAGCATTTCTTAATAATGTATAAAGAGCTTTTATCACACAACTGGTGGGTGATCTTGTGGAACCCAGGAACTGATGCAAACTGAAGACTGAAGTTGTCGTTTCATCTTCTTTCTGTGGAGGAGGTAGTGCCTGATGAGTCACGGAAACCTGATGTACAGCTGCAGAACTGAGTGGATAGAACCTTCCCCTTGACAGCTTCATCGCAGTGTATCTATTAAAATGCCACTGAAAGCAATTCAACTTATCAAGAATTGCTTTATGTATGTAGTTTTCCCAAGAATACACCCATCTTATAATATGAGATGTTTGGAGACTTTGCTTTACTCACTTTGTAACCTCCATGCCTGGCACAGTGCCTGGCACACATCAGACGTTTACTATATAATTTAATCAAACTTAGTTAAAATGAATATATTTACTGGCTAAGAAACCAAAAACAAATAGTTACTGAAAGATGTGCAACTATTTTCCATAGTTTCCACTTCCAAATTCTAGGGTGGTGTTGTTTTTTAAGTGGTTGAGACCCACTGGACCTCTTAAGAAACATGAAGGGGCCGATTGGAGATATCAAATTAGAAATAGAAATTGACTTGAGTTTGCAAGGAAAGCTACAGAGTGTCTGTCTTTGGAGGTCTCTATGAGAATAGAAATGTATGTCTCTGCATAATAGATCCTGAATACTTGTTGAATGGATAAATAAAAATTGAGTCTGAGGCATTTAAATAATTACCTGCTTGGATGAAACGTTTCTGTGATTGCTTAACACCCTTATTCTAAAACATTTAAATAAGACATTTCTCACCCATTGGAATAACTGTAATTAAAATTTTATAGTATCAGATGTTGCCCATAATATGGAGTGAAAGGAACTCATATAAAGACATATGTCAGAGATGTTGCAGCTTCCCTTCCAGAGAGTGGCAATAACGCTAGTATCACATTAAATCAAGTCACACAAATTGTTTGGTGTCCCAGTGCATATAAGTGTTATGCTTATACTACACTGTAGCCTATTGAGTACATAGATAGCATTATGCCTAAAAAAACAATGTATCTACCTTATATTAAAAATACCATATTGCTAAAAAATGCTAACCATTATTTGACAACACAAAAATGCTAACCATCACAAAAATGCTAACCATTATTTGACAATTTGATACCACAAACCTTCAATTGGAAAAAAAAGGAAACTCCCTTGTGTCCAAGGTGCAATGAAGCAGAGCACAGTAAAATGAGGTACTCCTGTCCTGTGGGTGGAGTTTAAATTGGTACAATTTCTCTTGAAAAAAAAATTTGGCACCACTCAGTAAAGCTCAACATGTGTCTGATGAATAACCCAACAGTTCAGATTCAGGTAAATACAATGTAGAACCATGAATACACAGCTATGTACAACACTGCTTGTAATAGAGAAGAAAAATAGAAACAGCTTAAAGGTGCGACAGTAGAGCATATAAATATACCACAAAGTATCCAATGACATTCAAAGAAATACTCTCTCTCAGCACAGACAATAACACTGCAAAGCCACATGCAGGAGTCTTACATACTGTTGAGCTGGAAAAAGAAAGTCACTTTGGAGCATGTATAAGTCTGTTTTATAGTTCAGAAGCACGCAGAATTGATCAGAATGGGATGTTGGCTCATTTTCAGCCCTTATGTGTTTGCAGGATGGCCACGTCATCTTGGGCCTCTAAATCCTGTCTTGTTCATGTCTAGCAGGAGCAAGAAAAGTTCTGCTTCACTAGTAATTTTAACAAAATACCCCCAATTAGGTCTCATTGGTCCTGATTGGCATGACTTGGGCCACATGCCTATCTCTGCACCAATCACAGTAATCCAGGAGAGGAGATACTATGAATGTTTAGCTTAATTGATAGCATTCAGAGCACCTGGGCTCAGAGTAGGACAAAGGAGAGGAAAATATTGATGATTGCCAGAAGGAGGATAGGTGGATGTTGAGCTTCTAAAACTATAGACAGTATTATTCCTCCCCCTTTCAGCAGCCAATTTAAGGTTTATATTTCAGTAACTATTGTGACTTGCTTATTCTCTACAAAGGAAATGAGATGGCTCAAAGAAGGGCAAGTGGAAGGGAGAAAGTGGTTTTTATGTTGTGGTGGACCTGAGTCCCAGGTTACCTGCCTTTTGAAATCAGAATGTATGGATGTGAAGTGGCCCCCCATCATGGCAGGTGTGGGGCAGAGGCTGGACTCCGGTCTGAATACAGAGATTCTTTTTGGATTTACAAGATCAAATTGTATTCCCTCAAAACTATTCACTTTGGTTTTATCAACTTTATCAGTTTTGTCTGTGTTTTTTATCTAAGCAATACTTTCTAGATATTTAGGGCAGAAAAGTTGTCCTTTTTTGGTCTGATTACTTTTAAGTATGTTAGTTGCACTGGCCTAAAGTTTTATGATTTCTGGGAGCCTCATAAGTGGATGTTCACCCTCTGTTTCTGTGAAGTTTGTGTGTTTAACTCAAGAAATAAAGATTTCATGCTTATGAGCAGGAGCTTCCCTGGAGGCTCAGCTGGTAAAGAATCCGTCTGCAATGTGGGAGACCTGGGTTTTATCTCTGGGTTGGGAAGATCCCTTGGAGAAGGGAACACCTACCCACTCCAGCATTCAGGCCTAGAGAATTCCATGGACTGTATATAGTCCATGCAGTTGCAAAGAGTCAGACATGACAAGCAACTTTCACTTATGAGCAGATCTTTGGGGCTCCTGTATTTCAAATGGGCTTCCCTGGTGGCTCAGATGGTAAAGCGTCTGCCTGCAATGCGGGAGACCTGGGTTCAATCCCTGGGTTGGGAAGATCCCCTGGAGAAGGAAATGGCAACCCATTCCAGTACTCTTGCCTGGAAAATTCCACAGACCAAATAGTTGACATTTTAGGGAAAATGTCTATGCTTTGGATATTTGCACAGTCATGATCATAAGGAGAAGTGTTTTTATTGGACATGACTTTAAATCATTTCTTGTTTAAACCATGCCTAATTTAAACCATTAAATCTGGTTTTACCTGTTACCTCAATATTCCCCTCTGAAGCTAACAGGCTTTTAACTTTGTCCTAATATAAAGAGTAAGTGTGGTCCCTTTTGTGGATAATTTTTATTAACATTCATTCTAAAATAACTAAAACTGATCCCATAGTTTTTGTCAGAAACACCTGGCTTTCAGTTTCTCTCCTCACCTGCTGTCTAAAATGAAAGGTAAGCTTGTTTTAGCCACTATAACTAAAATGATATGGTGACATACTGGACTTCTGTCTCCTTTTTATGAAACCAACCCTGACATTTTATTTATTTTTAGTCTCAAACTCACATTAGTTGTGGCTTGCATATAGAACATTTTAAACATCACCTTGCCTGTACTCCTGACTATAAACCAAGTTTCACATTGTCCTTTGGCCAAAAGCAATAAAATATGACCTGTTTATCACAGTGAAATGCAATTAGGATTTTATTTTCAGAAATAGAACATCAATGGCTATTTATAACATTTCTCCAACTTTTAAAAGTCTAATAAAGTATTGAGATGTCTTTATATGAAATTCTATTTGTATTTAATGCCATGGGTACAATCTATCAGTGCATTTTGCATTTAAGGCCGGATAATCAAATATTCTTAATGTGTTTCTTTTTTCTAAAAGTTCTATTGTGAATTTATAGAACAGCCTCTGAGATCCTTAAGTATTCACCTATAAATAAGCCTCCCTGATTGTTAAAGCCTCTTGCCATTCTCATATTCCATAATGGTACTTCACTTTCTACAGACCAAAGATAGAAACTCATTAGTTTACCTCATGTTGAATTTCATGCCTTTTATTCTTTTTCTAAAAAAGTACATTTATACTACTCAGGTTTTCTCATGAGGAAACCATTGTCCTGAAGATTTCTTTAGATATTTTCTATATAGGTTCTTTAAGCACATTTTTTTTTAATATGATCTGTTTTTAAATTATCTCTGTTTTCATTTGTTTGTGACTGGCCATTGCTATCACTGGACAGAAAATATTGCTTTTTATGTATTTCAAACCAACTGATGCCATTTTTATTATATCCAACTTTTATTATATCCACTTTTATTATATATTTTATTTTTATCCAAATAAAAGATATTTTTCTTGTTTTCAGCCTTTCATCTGCTGATGGTGGTATTTGGCCTTTTCATTTCCTTTCACTAACGCTTTGTGAGCATCTTTTTATTTTATTCCTGACTTTATAGCAAAGGTTGTCTGTTGGTTTTAGATCTTTTTAAAAATCACAGTAGGCGATCTGTTTCTAGATTACTGAGAGATTATCAGGTATAAGTGCTGTTTTGTCATCTTTGAAACTAGGAGTATGTGTTGATTTGACCTATTGATAGAGCATAAGAGATTTATTTATGTAATATTTATAGAATAAATCCAGTTTATAGTGTTATTATTTTAATATACTAGAAATAGACTATTCTGAGCACTTTATTTAACATTCTTCCATCTTATTTATCTAAGTCAAGTAAGCCTCTTGCTTTTTTCCTTTTTTGTGTGTTATCAGGTTAGGTTATCTGATAAGCGTCACCTAACAACCTGGAGTCTCATTTGTGGTATATCCTGAAACTTTTTAATATAGCTGGGAACTGTCTAATCCTTGAAGTAAACTATATTTCTTAGCTTTTCAGCTTTTATGTTTTTAGTTCAGTTTTTAATAATTAAATAGCACCTTATAAAACTGTTTCCACTGAAATGTTCAAATTTATTCACAAGGATCCTTTTATATGGCATTCTTAAGTTTATCATCTGTTCCATGTCTGTGATAAATTCTTCTAATAATTCAAGTTTCATGTTGGATTTTAAGACTAGATGTGCCTGAAATCTGTCTATGAGGTATTTCATTCTATATTGAACCAGTGACTGTTTTTTAAATATCAAAATCACAAATTCCTGCATTCTCCTCTGCCTTTCCTATACTACATTTATTGCTATTTTTGAATTTAAGATTGAATATGTAGTTTCTTTCTTTGTTCTCTCCAATATAGGAAAAAAATAAAGTTACTAGTGTCAGAGATAAAATTCCATTTCTTATTCTTCATATTAAATGAAATTAACTCACTTTTACCATTTATCCCCACTCATTTCCCCATTTTTCATAATATGATCCAGGATTTCAGAGACCTCCCTGATGGTACCATGGTTAAGAATCCACCTTCCATTGCAGAGCGAGTGGGTTCAATCCCTGGTTGGGGAACTAAGATTCCACATGCCATGATGCAAAAAAAATATTTTTTAATTGAAAATCGACTGACCCAGAATTTCAGACTTTGATGAGCTTAATTATTATAGTAGTGTTTTTATTAGACATTTTTTCAAAAATTTGAAGTTTGTACTCTGGACTGTTTTTTAGAGTAATTAGCATACTTTATTCCCTATTTACTGCTTTTAATGCTTATCGCCAGTGCTACTACATGACTACTTTTTCACTCTTGTTTGGATTCATTCCTCAGTTCAGTTCAGTTCAGTCCCTCAGTCCTGTCCGACTCTTTGCAACCCCATAGACTGCAACACCCAAGGCTTCCCTGTCCATCACCAACCCCGGAGCTTACTCAAACTCAAGTGCATTGAGCCAGTGTTGCCATCCAACCATCGCATCCTCTGTCATCCCCTTCTCCTCCCACCTTCAATCTTTCCCAGCATCAGGATCTTTTCTAGTGAGTCAGTTCTTCACATCAGGTGGCCAAAGTATTGGAGTTTCAGTTTCAGCATCAGTCCTTCCAATGAATAATCAGGACTGATTTCCTTTAGGATGGACTGGTTGGATCTCCTTGCTGTCCAAGGGACTCTCGAGAGTCTTCTCCAACAGCATAGTTCAAAAGCATCCATTCTTTGGCACTCAGCTTTCTTTATAATCCAACTCTCACATCCATACATGACTACTGGAAAAACCATAGTTTTGACTAGATGGACCTTTGTTGGCAAAGTCATGCCTCTGCTTTTTAATATGCTGTCTAGGTTAGTCATAACTTTCCTTCCAAGGAGCAAACGTCTTTTAATTTCATGGCTACAGTCACCATCTGCAGTGATTTTGGAGCCCAAAAAAATAAAGTCAGCCACTGTTTCCCCATCTATTTGCCGTGAAGTGATGGGACCAGATGCCATGATCTTAGTTTTCTGAATGTTGAGTTTTAAGTCAGTTTTTTCACTTTCCTCTTTCACTTTCATCAAGAGGCTCTTTAGTTCTTCTTCGCTTTCTGCCATAAAGGTGATGTCATCTGCATATCTGAGGTTATTGATATTTCTCCCAACAGTCGTGATTCCAGCTTGTGCTTCATCCAATCCAGCATTTCTCATGATGTACTCTGCATATAAGTTAAATAAGCAGGGTGACAGTATGCAGCCTTGATGTACTCCTTTCCCTATTTGGAACCAGTCTTTTGTTCCATGTCCAGTTCTAACTGTTGTTTCCTGACCTGCATACAGATTTCTCAGGAGGCAGGTCAAGTGGTCTGGTATTCCCATTTATTGAAGAATTCCACAGTTTGCTGTGATCCACACAGTCAAAGGCTTTGGCATAGTCAATAAAACAGAAGTAGATGTTTTTCTGGAACTCTCTGCCTTTTTGATGATTCAGTGGATGTTGGCAATTTGATCTCTGGTTCCTCTGCCTTTTCTACATCCAGCTTGAACATCTGGAAGTTCACAGTTCACATACCATCCCTCAGTCAACTGGAAATATTTTCAAGTAGCTTTTGTTCATGATGATACCTACCTGATACACTTATAGGCACATTTTGTTTATCTGTGGTTCTTTCTTTTTTTTAATAGTGACCAGAAGAAAGAAAAGCAATCCCCAATTTTATTCCATTTAAGTATCACCCCATGAACTTCTCCCTTCCTACCCAGGTACTTTGCAAAGATGGAAACAGAGGAATGATTGGTTGCAGCCATAGAGAGGAACTCAGGGATAGAGTGACCATGGTCCTTAGGAGGTGGTTCCCATCCTGTGGAGGACTCGGGTTTCAGAGATAAGAGATCTTATTGAGGCTGAGAATACTATCTTACTGAGTTGAGACTGATTGAAATCATCCATTCTCCTTCTGCTTCTTGGAGTTTCATCTCTCTTCCTGGTATGGGAAATGCTTCTTACTTCTGGCAAGTCAATTAATTTAGTTTTTATTGCTATTGAAAATTCTGGTCTTTTTAAAATTTTTCTGAGTATTTCAAGGGAAAGGAAAAATCAAGGACTGGACATCAGTGCCTTTCTAACACCACACCCTCTGGGCTTTTTTTGAAAACTAAATAGTTGATTATTGCTATAGGTCCATTATAGACCAGTAGCATGCTGTGCTGTGCCCAGTCATGTCAGCTCTTTGCAATCCCATGGACTGTAGCCCACTAGGCTCCTCTGTCAATCCATGGGATTTCCCAAGCAAGAATACTTAAACGAATTGAGATTTCCTCCCCTGGGATCTTCCCAACCCAGGATCCAACCCACATCTCCCACATTGGCAGGAGGATTTTTTTTTTTAACAACTGCACCAACTGGGAAGTCCATAGATGTGGCATTTTCCTTAGAAAATTATGTGTGTGTGTGTTTTTTTTTTATCCAGTCTTCCTTTTGCCACTTAAAATTGACCCAGATGTTTCTTCCATATTCCACTGAAATCATCCTGGAAAAGTAACATTTAAGTAAAAAGCAATCTATCTTTGCATTTCTCCTCCAGGTGGAGACAGATGTGAAGAGTTAGTGGATGAAGACATTGGAAAGGCTTCAACCATAAAAGTGAGCTGTTTTCATTTTTTTGCCACTTGAGTATGAAATGCACTAAAAGATTAATAAATTCATGAGTTTGTTAGGTATTTTTGTATAAGTACCCTCTGTGAGCAAAGTTTTTCTTTTTCTTTTTTTTTAAACTGTTTTGTAAGATGGAATACAGCTATAACCAAAGGATGAGATACAAAAGAAAATTCATATTTCAAAGTACATAGGTGAAGAGTAAGGTGGAGTCAGGAGAAGTGAACCATAGTGTGACCCAGATGGGAGTCACTTCTTCCCATTGGCTCTCTGCTGTTAATGAGTCACTCTTTAGGTAGCATTTTAAATGCTTTTCATTGGACAGAGAAGTGCTTCCTGTTCTTTTTAAGTTTCTCTCTTTTCTTTAAGATTTAAAATCTCAATCTAATTTTGTGGTGGCAGTACTTGAAAACCACACTGAATGATAAAAGGTAAGGGAAAGGACTTAAGTCCTTTAATTTATCACAGTCAGACCACATTATAAGCTATTTTCAAGACTTGAAATGTTGACGTTATTCCCTTCGATATTAAATAATTACTAGAATGAAAGAAATGTGTAAAGACACCCAGTCCTGATAAGCATAGCATTATCATTTTTACTCTGGATTATTTTTTTCTTTTATACTTTCAATTTTACGCCAGGCCTTTTTTTTTTTTTAACCAGACAGTAAAATAAAAATAAAATTAAAGTGTAAGTGCAGCAATGGGTTAGAGTTTGCCTTTAGCCAGCAAAATGATCACGCTTTATTGGAACCATGAATATTTAATACATTGCATTATGCTTCTTGAGGTACTCAAATTATTACAAAGACAAATGATATTTTAATGGAGTAAAGATGTCTTTGCGTGTGTTGTAGTTTAGAGTTCATTGGTGTTTTGTTAGCTGGTAAAACAATGGTTTTCTTACCACAGATCTTCATTCTTGGCAAGAAAGTCTTCATTCCTGGCAAGAAAGGAGTTTTTTTTGTTTAATGTATGATTAGAATTCNTGAACCATAGTGTGACCCAGATGGGAGTCACTTCTTCCCATTGGCTCTCTGCTGTTAATGAGTCACTCTTTAGGTAGCATTTTAAATGCTTTTCATTGGACAGAGAAGTGCTTCCTGTTCTTTTTAAGTTTCTCTCTTTTCTTTAAGATTTAAAATCTCAATCTAATTTTGTGGTGGCAGTACTTGAAAACCACACTGAATGATAAAAGGTAAGGGAAAGGACTTAAGTCCTTTAATTTATCACAGTCAGACCACATTATAAGCTATTTTCAAGACTTGAAATGTTGACGTTATTCCCTTCGATATTAAATAATTACTAGAATGAAAGAAATGTGTAAAGACACCCAGTCCTGATAAGCATAGCATTATCATTTTTACTCTGGATTATTTTTTTCTTTTATACTTTCAATTTTACGCCAGGCCTTTTTTTTTTTTTAACCAGACAGTAAAATAAAAATAAAATTAAAGTGTAAGTGCAGCAATGGGTTAGAGTTTGCCTTTAGCCAGCAAAATGATCACGCTTTATTGGAACCATGAATATTTAATACATTGCATTATGCTTCTTGAGGTACTCAAATTATTACAAAGACAAATGATATTTTAATGGAGTAAAGATGTCTTTGCGTGTGTTGTAGTTTAGAGTTCATTGGTGTTTTGTTAGCTGGTAAAACAATGGTTTTCTTACCACAGATCTTCATTCTTGGCAAGAAAGTCTTCATTCCTGGCAAGAAAGGAGTTTTTTTTGTTTAATGTATGATTAGAATTCTGAGTAGTTTAAAAATCAAGAGTCTGAGGTACAGAGTTGACTTATCTATTACACACAGATATCATGCCTGGAGCCATGATACTTTTAGTGGCCCATGAAAATGTTTTAATTTTAATTCTTTCCCCCCAGATGAATAAAATAGCCTGCCAGGCTCCTTTGTCCATTGGATTTCCCAGGCAAGAATACTGGATTGGGTTGCCATTCCCTTCTCCAGGGGATCTTCCCAACTAAAGGATAGAACCCTGGTCTCCTACATTGCTGGTGAATTTTTTACCATCTAAGCTACCAAGGAAGGCTGGAATATATAATAACAAACCCAGCCTGGATTATATTTTTCTTTATACCAATGGAGTCATAAAATGTAATTTTTAATACTCTCTTTTATGGAGGAAAAGGCCAGAGTGCCCCAGAACCCAAGAAAGTCATCACATGTGCCTACCGACGTCACAGTCAGGCACACTGTATATATGTGACCAATTCAGTCTTTTAAATACTTTTTTTTTCTTTTTTTTTTTGAAGAGAAATAATCATTTCTTTTGCAGAAATGATTACGTTCTCTGTAAATGAGCTTATCATAGACTTGTGTGCTCATCAGAGAGAGATACATGGTTCTGTCTCCAAAGAAAAAAATGACATCTTGTGAGGTTAGGTAGCTGTGGTTTTTCATGATGTTTGCCTAGAATAAAATAAATATTTTCTCCTCTAAAAGATCCACTGATTTTCTGTTTGCTTTGTAATATGATATAGAAAATAAGGGAAGGGAAAGAGAGACTAGCTCAGGATTCTTTGGTCCCATTCTGGACAAGCATTTTTGTTTGTTTGTTTTTGCCTGCAAAATGTGTGTTCCGTGAGAACGTGTAATGACCCTGCCTCCTCTCTGCAGGGCGTGTCTAGAGCTTAAGTTCTTGGATCTTCCATGATTACTGATCTGTATTACTGAGTACGTTTCATTCTCAGTTACCGTGACTGATCTGGTTTTGTTTCTGAAGCCATGATCTAATGTTGGAGAAAATATTAAGATCTTTGTCAGTCTTCAACTACAGTGACCATGTAAGATTATCTTCTAAAAGTCACTTTGATTTAAAGGAAGTGTGTTGAATGTCTGATGAACTTCTTTTGCAGAATTGGTACCCAGTCAGACAAAAGCTCCCTGAGAGCCAGGTCTTTGCATGTTTTGCTTGTTGCTATAGACTCTAGAAAAAGCCAGACATCAGGGAAGCCCAGATATTTGCTGAAGGATTGAATGAGCTGATTTCCTTCTTTAGAAAAGTCATGTTTCCCCCTCTTGAGGACTGGGGCTCCAGATCCTTGGTTTGAGGTAACAACTGTGGTGATCAATGCTGGAAGGGCCCCATCCTCAATGCCCAGAGAGATGGGTGGCCCTGCATTGGTTATCCTCCATCTCCAGACTCAGTTTTGTTGTTGTTCAATAGCTAAGTCATGTCTGACATTTTGTGACCCCATGGACTGCAGCACACCAGGCTTCCCTGCTCTTCACAATCTCCTGGAGTTTGCTCAGATTCATGTCCATTGAGTCAGTGATGCCATCTAACAATCTCATCCTCTGCTGTCCCCTTCTCCTCTTGCCCTCAATCTTTTCCAGCATCAGGGTCTTTTCCAATGAGTTGTCTCTTCGAATCAGGTGGCCAAAGTATTGGAACTTCAGCATCAGTCTTTCCAATGAATATTCAAGATTGATTTCCTTTAGGGTTGACTGGTTTGATCTCCTTGCAGTCCAAGGGGCTCTCAAGAGTCTTCTCCAGCAATACAGTGTGAAAGCATCCATTCTTTGGCACTCAGCCTTCTCTATGGTCCAACTTTCACATCTGTACATGACTGCTGGAAAAAACATAGCTTTGGCTATACAGACCTTTGTCGACAAAGTAATGTCTCTGCTTTTTGATACACTGTCTAGGTTTGCTATAGTTTTTCTTCCAAGAAGCCAGTATCTTTTAATTTCATGGCCACAGTTTCCATCTGCAGTGATTTTGGAGGCCAAGAAAATAAAGCCTGTCATCACTGTAACTGCTGGAAAAAACATAGCTTTGGCTATACAGACCTTTGTCGACAAAGTAATGTCTCTGCTTTTTGATACACTGTCTAGGTTTGCTATAGTTTTTCTTCCAAGAAGCCAGTATCTTTTAATTTCATGGCCACAGTTTCCATCTGCAGTGATTTTGGAGGCCAAGAAAATAAAGCCTGTCATCACTGTTTCTACTTTTTCCCCATCTTTGCCATGAAGTGGTGGAACCAGATGCCATGGTCTTAGTTTTTTGAATGTCGAGTTTCAAGCCAGGTTTTTCACTCTCCTCTCTCACCCTCATCAAGAGGCTCTTTAGCTCCTCTTCACTTTCTGCCATTAGAGTGGCATCATCTTCGTATCAGAGGTTGTTGATATTTCTCCCAGCAACCTTGATTTTAACTTGTGATTCATCCAACCCAGCATGGTTTAACCCTTTCACAAAAATAGTTGGGTTAGAAGGAACATTTTCACTTTTCTAGAATTTCTTAAAACAACAACAGAAAAGGTATTCTGATGGCCTCCTCCACCTTGGTGTTCCTCTAATTCCTCTTACCCCATGCTGGTTTCATGCTGGTCCAGGCCACTCCACACGCGCCTTTTCCTAGCCCTCCAAAAGGAAAAAGTATCCCTGTATTTGTAAAACAATTATTTATTTTAAATATAAATATATATATATTAAACTTGATAATGCCCTCCCCCAAAAAAGTCATGTTATATCTCTGAAGTGTTTTGAAATAGTTTGAGGTATGTAAGTAAACTGCAAAACCTCTGGTTCTTAGATTAGCAAGTATCTGGGCATGTGAACAAAAATGTATATAGTACATCACTATAATAATAATCTACCAGTCTGTTACCCATCAACTATAGATATGAGCTGTTCTTCCAGGTAGCAAGACAGAGGATGCCACTGGGTACCAACTGATCAGATTAAGCTAGGAAAGTGAGAGAAATCTAGAGAGAAGTTCTGCTGTTTCCAGCTGTTGAAAACATAGTCTGGAGGTGTAAATAGAAGGAATCAACTGATCTGAGTTAGTAGTATTTGGTTAGGTAATCCTGATTTACAGAAATTTTTTAAATATCAGAGGAATATAGGCCTATTTTACAGTTTTTTGACCTTACGTTTATTCCCTTGGTATGACATGTGTATGTGTACGTGTATGTGTCTGTTATTGTGCTTCAAGACTATGTCTTTGATGCCAGCTATTGTATATAGAAAGGATAAACAGCAAAGCCCTGCCATTTAGCACAGGAAGCTGTATTTAATATCCTGTGATAAACCATAACAGAAAAGAATATGAAAAAGCATGTGTGTATATGCATAACTGAATCACTTTGCTATACAGCAGAAATCAACCCAACATTGTAAATCAACTATACATCAATAAAATAAATTTTAACAAAGACTACATTATCTTTGAAATACCACCAAGAATATATGTGTGTACCAATACTCATATAAGCATATTTTTTTCCCTGAATAGACTTGCCCATACATTTTATTATTGGTGCCTTCTTGTGCAGGGTTTCACCTGCCCTATTCTTGATGAAAGGGTATCAGGGATGGAGGTAGGAACACACAGCATAGAGCTGCTCGAGGAGCTGAGAGATGCCAATTAAATGTTCCAAGGCACACTCCAGGCATGGGGGTGCTCAGGAAATCTGGATCTTTACAGTTCTTGCTAGCATTTTCTGAACCCAACTATGTGGTCACGTTCTTGTCTAGAGGGTGTAAACATCACTCTAGTTTCTTCCATCTCTCTCTGGGGATTTTCACAGCCCTGTAAGTGACCTTACCAGTGGTTTCAGATCCCTGAAAGTGTTTTACTTAGGGCTGATAGATTTGTTGGAAGGCAGCTAATAGAAGCATTATTGGGACTGCAGCATAAATGATTGACATTAAGAACAAATAACTCATTATATTGAGCGAGTCATTGCTAATAATATACCCATCCGGTACAATTCTTGGCACCGTTTGAAGACAACAGCTAAACTGTAAGTGACCTTACCAGTGGTTTCAGATCCCTGAAAGTGTTTTACTTAGGGCTGATAGATTTGTTGGAAGGCAGCTAATAGAAGCATTATTGGGACTGCAGCATAAATGATTGACATTAAGAACAAATAACTCATTATATTGAGCGAGTCATTGCTAATAATATACCCATCCGGTACAATTCTTGGCACCGTTTGAAGACAACAGCTAAGTGCAGTGGGATCTTTAAAAAGTCATTGAGATGCCTTCCTTAAGCTTCTTCCATTGCAAACTACCCTGATTATCTCTTAACATGGAGGTGTCATAAAAATAATTTTTAAATGTATAATCAAAAATTAAAGGTGTTATAATAACCAAGGTAGTGGTTACAAAAATATAACACATGTAGCCCGTATGGCACAGATTACACATTCAGAAAGACATAGAAAAAGACTCTCTGACTTTGGGCACCTCTTTCTCTATTAAAAAATATCTCCTTTGCAGAGTTCCAGGGATGGGTTGCATAACACTGTAAATGTACTTAACACAACTGAACTGTATGCTTAAAAATGATTACGATGGTAAATTTTATATGCAATTGCTACAACTAAAAAAATTTTTTTAATTTAAAATATCTTCTAGAAGTCTGCATACCTTAAGCTGGTATGGAGATTAAACACCCTTTGTGGGGAGGAGGGGTGAAGGAAGAAGACTTTCTCATTGTAGAGCTTTCATTTTAACTGTGAAAAGTATAAAGGGAAATCCCCAACCATTTTTTAGAGAAAAATGATGTAAGTTTAAAAAAAAAAAGTATTTGTTTTCTTATGAAGGAATGACTTTTGGAATGAGGAATTAGTTCTCATTCTTGGCATTGAGCATAAGAAGATTCTCAGGATACTATGTGAAACTATGGTAATAGGTTTTTGTCAAAAACAGGGATGGGCAGGGGGGCTTCGTGGTCAAGTAGGTTTGGGATTTAAGCAAGGTTTTGGTGCATCTTCAACAAAGAGGTGTTACAGACAAGGTTCCCAAACTTACTGAAACAGAATACCTCCTCCCTCCTCAAAGCCCCCTGCCCCACCTGCTAGTTTTTTGACCTATTACTGTGTTATTTTGTGGAAGGTAGCTTGTGCATGCGTGTGTGCTGAGTGCTAAGTCGCTTCAGTGGTGTCTGACTCTGTGCGACCCTATGGACTGTAGCCTGCCAGGCTCCTGATACTGAATGCCAATTTAGTTTGGAAAGAGGAAGTGACTAACAAACCCACAAATGGGTTATAGGGTTATAGGAAGAAATATAGATGAATTGAAGCCATAACTGTGACCTGTCCCAGTAGGAGGAGCCAAGGAGATATTTGGAGCACAAAACTCTATACAATTACTCCAAGAGCTCTGCCTGGATAACCAGTAATGGAGGCAGCCCTTGAGTTTGCTCATGAGGGGTTCCCTCCTCTTCTTCTCTCCCCTCAGACTGACCTGTATGTTCCATGCATACAACTTGTGAAGCATCTTGAAGCATTTAGCTAAGCCATTGGGCTTCCCCAATGGCTCAGTGATAAAGAATCTGCCTGCAATGCAGGAGACACAAGAGACTCAGGTTTGATCCCTGAGCTGGAAAGATCTCCTAGAGGAAGAAATGAAAACACACTCCAGTATTCTTGCCTGAAAAATCCCATGGACCAAAGAGCTGGGCTACAGTCCAAAGGGTCTCAAAGAGTCAGATATAAGTATAAGCCATTGGCTCAGAGATCAGCAAAAGAAGACATTCGGTATTCTGAAATTCTAATGTGGAAGAAAGTTTCTTTAAATCTTTTGCTGTTAAACTACTTCCAACTTAATAACATCCAACTTAATAGAGTCTGGTGGACTTCTTATTGGAAGAGGAGTGGCATAAAATTATTTAGCATAGATTGTTATTGATGTATCATTAAAAGTGATCTGTTTTAGGATGATCATTTTATAAATGAATGCATACTTTGTGTAAAGTGCTAAGTATTGAGAGGGATACAAAGGCAAGAAGACAAGGCTTCTATCCTTGGAAACATGGCAAAGTGAGTCAGAGAAGGTAAACACTTAAAAGAGTAACCTTTCTATGAAGCAGTATGTGATTAAAACGTAATAAGAGAAATTTAGAGTACCAAAAATCTTAGAAATGTGATCCGAAGAGATGTACTTCTCATGTGAATGTCCCATGTCTTTGAAAATAATGCTTATATTCTGTTGGATACAAAGATACCAATTAAATCAGAATGTTTTAATTGTTATTCAAATCATCAAAATCCTTACTGAACTTTTTCTATTTGACCTGTCATTTTCTGAGGGAGCTGTTTTGTAGCTTAATTGTATGAGTGGATTGTTGACATTTTCTTTTAATTCTATCAGTTTTTCCTTTGTGTGTTTAAAAATTATACGTATAGATATACAGAGGTTAACAAGTTATTCACTTACTATGAAGCTAGGTGCAAGATAATTGTTGTATTTTAGAAACCAGATAGTATAGCCTGTCCCCATGAAGTGTGGGATCATAGAGGATTATTGAAAGTCTCATGTTTTTAGCATCTGCCACTGAGGATGATCCTTGGATAGGTAAGTGGCCGTCTAATAGACACAGAAAGGCCGTCACATAAAATGTCGAAAGAACTAGACACATTCAGTGATGCCAGATCTGTTTTCAGCAGCTGTAGCCCAGTGTCTGGAGCAGACAATTGTAATATCTGAGAAACTTGTAGAAGCACTGGGCCAGAGTCACCTCGCTTAGGAATCCGTAGGGCAGAATGATCCACCATAGCTTTAGGTGATCAAGGCCTGTATTCATGTCTACTGAGTAAAGCTGACATCTCCTCTGCCTCTGTCTTGGCCCCTGGCTTCCTGTCCCATTCCAGATCCCAACCATCTCTGTTTCAGTTGTATTTTCCAAGGTATGCATACTTTTAGAAGTCTGCATTTTATTGTGTTTTGTGCCTTTCCTGTGCCATGCGGAAAGCCCTATTCTGGAGAAAGATTACATTTGTGATAAAGACTTTTGAGAGTTAAGTCAGGTATTAAAGCAGTCATTGTGTTTTCAATCGAAAGCCTGGTTATTGCAATTGATCTTAAGTCCTGTATTAAGTAGAGTATTTTCTTTTAATATTCTCTGTCTTAAAAAGTGTGGGATTGGGTTTCTTAAAATGTTGTAACTTCATATATATTCCTTTGATTTCTAAAGCATAGTCATTCAAAGAAAAACAGAGTTTAGCAATTTCACAAGTCCTCATAAATGGAACATTATAGCAACCAGGCTTTTCGACAAATGATCACCAAATCATTTTTCTTCGGTTCCCCTTCTCTCTCTAAGCCCTCTGTTTCATTTCTAACTCTTTTCAGATTGTTTTCAACTAGAGATCTCCCAGTCACCTCTAAGGTCACTTATTCCTAAAACTACCTTTTAACTCCTATTTGAGGAAAATGAAGATATTTTTGTGCAGGCTTATCATTTCAAGTACACACCTGACATCTCTCTCCCTTCTTCCCCACCATCCCATATCTAAGTTGTCACCAGATCTCAGTAAACTTACTTCCTTACCTGTCTCATCCCTTCTTTTCCATTTCCACACCCTTCATAGAGGGGAAAAAAATGAACATCTGATTACTTCCCACGTGCTACATGCTACATTTTAAAAATTATATTCTTTTAGTTTTGTGCAGTTATCATCATGAATTGATCTTTATAGGTTAGGAGACTGAAGTTCTCAGAAATTATAGTCATCAACCAAAGTCATACAACCAATGGTTTTAGATGTGGGATGAATTATAAATATCCAAGTTCATTTTCAAGTCCACTGTCTTCTCTCTGCTGCTCTGGAGTCCGAGATACTGTCCAGCCTAGCCATGCCAGGTGCCTCCATGGTACCACCTTTGGGCAGAGGAGCCAGATTCTCTTTCTCTCTGTTTTTTCCAAATTTATGCACCTCCAGCTCAGTCTCTCCTCCAGCCTGGTCCACTCCCAGGGCTGGATTAATTATGGCAGGTGTCTAGTCTGAAATTCACAATGATGCGCTGTTGCTTGCTCCAAAAACTCTGACCTGTTTTTTCATTCTGTCTTTAAGTCAACTGTTCTAGAAAAGTGTATTTTCTGCCCCCCCCCCCCCCCACTGGCCAGATTTTCCACTGGGAGTGTTTGGTGGGGAGAATGTTGCTGTAAAATAAGCCTGAGGAAGAGTTAGGGATCTGTTTCAGAGACAAAAATGTGGTGGCATTTAAAACGGAAGGAAACATTCCGTTAATTACGGGTCTTTTAGCTTTATTAATCACCCCATATTCAGAGCCAGTTTTTAAAACTCTATACTTTAGCATTTTAACCAGAGGTTTGGGGACCTCCTCCTTCCAAAATATAAGTATTGGTGAAATAACCGTTTGAAACACATTGTAAGCAAGTTTCACCTGCCAAGGTGTGTGTTCCATCCTGAAGTCACATTTAAATGCATTGGCAAAGTTTATTTCTGAACAAAATGTGTGCTACTAATTTGGGCAATATTTTGCCTATATGGAAAAGTTATTTGTTAAAATATTTACTTAAGGGAAAAAAAGTCTCCTTGGTCTGCAGGCTTAAAGTTGTAACACTGAACTGCGTGAGATCCTTTGGAAGAAAGCTTCCCAGGGGGATGGCCTTATTCCTTCTTGGGTCAGGCGATGGGGTGAAGGGTTGCAAACCACATCCCCCAGCTGTGGAATGCCCCACTCAGTGTGCTCATTCTCTGCCCTGTGCCCTCCTCTCCCTTGTCTGTCTGGGAGGTGATGCTAGATAAAACCCCAAAAGGTGTAGGAGTGCAGGTTGACTCTGCACGCACCTCTGTTGGGATCCAGCAAGATCCCTCTGTTAGCAAAACGAACTTTCCAAAGAAAATTTTTAAAATTCAAACATTTTCAAGACTATTTGCACATTCAAAACTAGAATTCTGTAGGGAAAAACTGGGAACCAGTTAGGATTCAGTCAGTAAAACCATGTGTATACACAACATATGTTATATGCAGGCAATCTTCAACTTAAGCCAGGGTTGTTTTCCAAAAAGTTCACTTGAAAAATATTTCGGAGTGTATTTTTTCCTCATTAGACATAAAGCTATGTGCGGGAAGTCCTCTGGCAAACAAAGCCTATTTAACCCGTATTATACCTGAAAAGCAGTTCAGGTCATTTGGGTGGCCAGTTGCCAATACTAATATTCTTCCCCACTGTTCACATAAACAATTGAAGTTCCAATGTTTGTAGAACTGCTTACAACTAGAAAATGTAGAAAATGTGCCATAAACATTTTTATGAGGCCATGTATCTTGATATCCGAGTTTAGAGCGACACATTCGCTATTAGTATAAAACTATAATCATAGACTTGAGTAATCGTGTATAAGATTGAGTCAGGAGAGCTTCATCAACATACCAAAGCAATAATAGAAGCACATTAAAATTCTATAACACTTTCAAGTCTGATATATTTATAATTTATGCCAGTTTGAATTTTCAGACTCTAAGACCCAGGCATTTTCATTTACTTTGTGCAAGAGCTGAGGCGGAATGCTTTGAAATGAGCAGTAAGATGGGGCCTGGTACCCTGAGGGGAGAATGAAGAGACTATAGGAATGATGGCCTGTGTGGGCCTCATAGGGAGAGGAGAGACGAGTACAGAAGGATGGGCCAAGGGCTTCCTGGTGGTCCAGTGGTTAAGGCTCTGTGCATCCACTGCAGGGGGCGCAGGTTCAATTCCTGGTCAGGGAACTAAGACTCTGCACGTTGAGTGGTTATGCCAAAAAAAAAGAAAGGAAGAATGATTTGTAGAAAGAAGGAACATGTATATCATGATAGTCCTCCTCCCAAGAACATCCCAAAGTGAAAATTGGCTGGTTTTGGTAATACTTGGTTGAAAGAGAGACAAAGGGGAGGGTAAGGAAATCTTTACCTTTCAAGTTGCCACCTTCCCAGTCAGGGTTACCTCTTGGTCTCTGAGACCTATTCTTCTGTAAAAACCCTGATAACCTGTGATTAAATCCCACATTTGAGAATCATTATAGCTTCAAAGATCCTGATGCTGGGAAAGATTGAGGGTAGGAGGATAAGGAGGTACGACAGAGGATGAGATGGTTGGATGGCGTCACTGACTCAATGGACATGAGTTTGAGCAAACTCCAGGAGACAGTGAAGGACGGAGAAGCCTGGCCTGCTGCAGGCAGTCCATGGGGTTGCAAAGAGTCAGACGTGACTTAAAGACTGAACAGCAAATGGCTTGAAAAGCTTTTGCAGGCAAAATTGGGAACCTTCTATACCATTAGAACCTGGAACACAGTTTCTTTTATGTAAGTAAACAGCCATTTACCAGGACTCTTTTGGAACATGCTCTAGTTTTAAATTGGTTCTGCTCCTATGTGTAGAGTTGAGTGAGCCTGAGAAGCAAAGAGTCAACAGCCAGATTCTCATGGGGAGAGCTTGGGTAATTTTCCTTTGGAACTCAGAGAGCTGTTGTACCTCTCATACACCTTGAGGTCAGTCTCAACTGTGTGTTTCTTAGACACAAAATAAAATTGCTAATTTTTTAACCTTTATGATTTTTATGAACATAGCTTTCCTATCTTAGAAACTTTAAACACTTGTGAAAATAATTATGATGCTCTTGGGGTCACTTTAGAATACAAAAAACAGATGGTTCGAGGTTCATTGACATGACCAACTGACCTGCCATGAGATATTGAATGCTTTAATTTATTTTTCTTCCTTCATGATCGTTCTTCTGAACATCCTGAAAGACATCCAAGAGAACTTTCTCTTCTAATTATTTCCAACTATTTCTCAGAAGTTCATTCAGACGTACAATTAAACAAATCATCCATACTTTGGGAGCGCCAATTTAAACATCAAATGTTTACATTTACATATAGAAAGAGGATTAATTATCTCTCCCCACCACCAGATTTTAATCTTAAAGGCAACTTACTAATTTTGCTCCCTCTTGTATGCTGAACAGTTGCTCAGTAAATGGGTTAAATAATATGGTACCTTGATTCAGGAAAATGTGGTTCGCAAATGAACCATTTAGAGAAAACAGGATGTGACTGTGAGTAGAAGAGACAGGAGGTAGATATCTCAACAGAGCAAGTTGTTGGGAAGGAAGAAGTGGAAGGTAGATTCTGGGTAAGCAACCAACAATGCCCATGAAACAGGCTATTATACTTAATTGTTGCACTCTTATTCCAAATGAAAGATTAGTGTATATATAATCTTTCCATCCCTGCCTCTTATCGCTACATACAATTGCAGACTGTCTCTGCTTCTACAAACTTCCTCAAGTTATTTCTTGGCACCTTGGAGAGACAGGGAGCACAAATCTTATTATGAACAGCTGTGGTGTCTTCATCTTCTGATCTAAGTTGCTCAGCTCTCCATGACTGGGAGGTGCCCGAAATCCAGACAATACTGCCGTCCAGAATCACTCATGCACAGAGCCTACCCTGGGACAATTGGTGTTTTGTTCTTTGGAGCATGTGCCAGAGTCATACTATATTCTGTGCAGAATTGGGACAGATGCTTCTAATATCTTGTGGAGTTTTAAGTGAAAATAACTTTCTGCTCTTGATTTCTCTGGCTTTAGAACTCAAACATAAACTGTAGAGACAGGGCCTGAAGACAGTAGACCAATAATTGAAGGATGGCTTCCACATTTCTACCTTGGATAGCTAGGTGGGATTAGGTCATAACCAAGAGGGCAGACTCCTTGTGATATTTAGCATCCAAGTTACATGTAGGCAATTTTGTTCCCTATTTATCCTTTATAATGTTGTATCCATGGGAAAATAAGTCCTCCTTCCACCCTAGCAGCACTCTGGGTAAAAGAGGCAAGTTATATGAATAGAATGTGAACGTGTACCATGGACAAAATGTGTTAAGAGGGCCAGATGTTCCACTTTCTGCAGTCCAAAAGAGTTGTAGTTGTCTGAACTTAGCCAATATATTCAGATTGCAATATTGCCAAGAGAAAAAAGTGTAAGAACAAGGGTAAACTTGGCCTTCCTCTCAATAAGCTGCAGTCACTACAAGAGAATATTGGCTTTCCCCTTCAGGGGCCTCTGTGGTCTGACTCTCTCATGCAGAATCTCTTGTTACTTCTCCCTCCCATAACCTCTCTACTACATTGGTCCATTCGCTGCTGACTTGGGTCTGTCATCTTGTCTCTTCATGAAATGCCCTTCTTCTCTGCTTGGGGTAGAATTCAACCCTCCAGATAACCAATAAGCCTAATGTCTCCACCGCTCTCTGTGCTCACCTCAGCCATACCTGGGTGTTAATTTTAGACATCTAAAAGATCTAGTCCTAAATATCTCATGTTGCTTATGAGAAAACTGAGGCATGAAGAAAGTTGGTGTCACCACCAAATTTGGGCAGCAAGTTTATGTCAGAGACNTCCACCGCTCTCTGTGCTCACCTCAGCCATACCTGGGTGTTAATTTTAGACATCTAAAAGATCTAGTCCTAAATATCTCATGTTGCTTATGAGAAAACTGAGGCATGAAGAAAGTTGGTGTCACCACCAAATTTGGGCAGCAAGTTTATGTCAGAGACTGAACTAGAATCAAAAAGTCTTGTCTTCTAACCTGGTATAGTTACCATCATACCCACTGCATTTATAAAGTTCTTTAGTTTTTCTGCAAAGAGGTATGTATATAGAGACACACACACACACACACATTTTTTAAAATGATGAGCAAGAATAAAGATGGACTTTTAAAAATTGACTTGCTATATATTAGTCTATTTAGAGCTGAGAATGCCAACCATTTAAATCTTACAACATGAAAATTAAGCCTGTTTAAGCATATATTCATGCTGGGTTTGTATTACATTTGGTCACCTAACTACTAAGATTTCAAGTTTCTAGCATCCCCAACTATGGGATCATCAGACTTTTAAAATTTTGCATTGCTGTAGACATGACTTTTAAAAAGAATTTCAACATGTCAACTTTATGGGTAGCAGTCAGGGATTGGCACTAAGAAGGCTGCTTGTTTCTATTATGTGTTCAATCAAGTCTTTGTGTTTTCAGCAAACTTATGAGAGACAGCATTATGGTGTCTTATTGTAGTATTGAAATGGGATTTGGGCAGAACGGGTGGGTGTCTGCTTGTAACACACAATCTAACATTATAGAGTGTCTCAGGAAAGACTAGTTTGAAGCACAACTTCCAGCGACAGTCTCCTGGAGTATCATTAATTTTCCTTGTTCAAAGCAATCTAGTTTTTCCTATTGGCAACAGATGTGTCTAAGCAATATATTTTATTCACTCAAGCAGAAGTATTTTCCTGCTAAAATGACCTAATACCACGTGGTTTTCCTTGAGTGTAAGGAGCATATACTGCTTGGGAACATTTAGAGAAACCAAATTCAGATGTGTGGAAAGATAGGAAGTGGTAAAAAGCAGAACTGACCATCCTTTAGAGCTAAAGGTGATGTTAAATCCACCAACAGTAACAAGTAAAAATTTTGTGCATTGTTGTCGAGGGCTATCTGTCCCTTGAAAAGATTTCTCAATCAATGAATGTAAAGGGTTGCAAGATCTCTTGGGTTTTAGTGAGATGTATATCTAAAGAGACACAGACACCGAAGAGGTATTTGAAAGTTGACTTTGTAGACAAGAGTGACTGAAATATTTATACACAAATAGGCTTCTTTCCAGGAATATGGAAGGGAAGATTGATTCAAAACGCAATGTAAAGGGTTGCAAGATCTCTTGGGTTTTAGTGAAATGTATATCTAAAGAGACACAGACACCGAAGAGGTATTTGAAAGTTGACTTTGTAGACAAGAGTGACTGAAATATTTATACACAAATAGGCTTCTTTCCAGGAATATGGAAGGGAAGATTGATTCAAAACGCTGTTTTTTTTTCAGCTGGTTTTTGAGGGCTTTTCTGTGTATTGGAGAAGGCTCAGGGTGCCTAGGTACTGTTGTACCCTGGTGCTTCCACAGGGCTGCATGTGAACCTCGTTGCTCTCTGTCCTGCCAAGAAAGCATGTAAAGCACTGGCTGCCCTTCCTGAAACTTTTCTGAAAACAAAACAAAAAGTTATCCTGGGAGCNTGGAGAAGGCTCAGGGTGCCTAGGTACTGTTGTACCCTGGTGCTTCCACAGGGCTGCATGTGAACCTCGTTGCTCTCTGTCCTGCCAAGAAAGCATGTAAAGCACTGGCTGCCCTTCCTGAAACTTTTCTGAAAACAAAACAAAAAGTTATCCTGGGAGCATTAAACACCAGAACACCTTCTAGACAAAGTGCAAAATGATTTGCTTCTTTACGGCTCCCTCAAATATTAGTCAACTCCCTGAAGTCTAATTCCAAAGAAAGAATTATGGTTTTCTCTAAGAGCCAACAGTTCCCTTTGTAAATTTCTGGACTTCATGGGGGTGATATTTTTGAGTTCTTCTACAATAAAATTTAATGGTCCATTTGAGAAATTGTCCCCGTATTGAGTGTAGTTTCTATTTCAGGGTTGTTAGAGGCAATTCTTGAGTGCTAACCTCCTCTTTGATCTGTGGGGACTCACTGGTTTCCATGGAGTCTCACTGGCTCATGACCAAGTGAGAGCTCAGCATTCCTGTCAGCTGTGGTGCAACGTTCCCAATCAGGTCTGACCTGAACTACTTGCACAAAGGACTTTAAAATCAGAATGCTTTATGCATCAGCCCGAAAATACATTGATTATTTTGGGAGAAGAGTGCAGTAAAGGTTTAAAAATGTGTGTTTCTTTCATTTATTTAAATTTTGATGTATTTCTGGAAAACGGTTTTAGTCTTCTGATGACACAAAATCCATACTTTCTCCAGTCCTCCTACTTTGTACAAAATAATACAAAGCAGAAATATCTTATTTGACCTTAAGTGTAAATACAATGAGAGCCAAGTTATTGTGACCAATATATTTCACGCATCTGGCAGTAATCTTTTTATTTTATGGCAGTGATGACTCAAAGCAATTGTTGATCCTAATTTATTTTTAAACCTTTTAGCTTAAGCCTTCTTCTTGGGGCTTTTCCCCCCTCCCCACCTAGTGTTGTAGGATGGCTAAAATAAGATCACTGTAAACACCAACATTCATTTTTTTAAGTCAAACATTTGCAGGACTACACTGTGGATTCAGGAGAGTTAGAGGGAAATTCCTGACTTAGAGCTTGCCTTCAAGTAGAGGAGGACGGGAGCCCACAAGGCTCATAATTGTAGACAGCTGGGATTGTCTTTAGCGTGAAAAATGAATAGGAGCAAAGAGAAAGAAAATATGATTTTGACTTGGGTTTGTGGGTGTTGAAGAGGCATTGATGGCATTTGTGCTCCTACAGAGAGCATTCTCTGACCTACTTTGATGCCTGGTTCCCTTGCAATTACCACTGCTCAAATCTACAAGGCTTCATTCTAGCGAAGAATTAACTCTTTAGCTAATGTGGAAAACCATGAGATGTTCTTTGAGGGAAATGTTTATCTAAATTACTTTCAACACTCTACTTGATGTCAGAGTTACTCAAATTGTTCATTTAGATACTTTTGGCAGAATCCTATGAAGCAATTATACAGAATGAGTCTTACACTCAATCAGGTTATCAAGGTGTTCTCCATGTTGAAATCATGCTAACTCAGATTTTGACCTTGAAATGTATTTCTAATTTCCTTTTGAAACCATGCCTGAGATTACTAAGGGATTTTTGTATTTAAGGAAAAACATGGCTTTATTAACTTTTATCCCTGCTCCATCAATGAAACAGATGTTTATTTTTCTTCATAAACCCAACGGATTTTGATAGAAATATCAAGAAAAACCATCAAGAAAAAGATTTTATATAATATTTTCACATGTGCTTATGTTTTAAAAATAAATAAACAATGAGGAATCAATTTTCAAATATCAGTGATGTTGGTGATTTTTTTTTAATAATTGGCTTAAATTAAGTAGCTTCACTTTTCATAGCTTCTCTCTGACTNATAGAAATATCAAGAAAAACCATCAAGAAAAAGATTTTATATAATATTTTCACATGTGCTTATGTTTTAAAAATAAATAAACAATGAGGAATCAATTTTCAAATATCAGTGATGTTGGTGATTTTTTTTTAATAATTGGCTTAAATTAAGTAGCTTCACTTTTCATAGCTTCTCTCTGACTTTTATTTCATTAACTGTATAAGTTATAGGATCCATTTAATCATATTTTTAAAGACCTGGATAAGATAAATGTTGGGATTTTAACAAAGAATAAACCCAGGACCAAAGCGTAGAACTAGAAGAACAGTCCAAAAAGGCAACATTAAAGAAATGAGCAGGGCCACTCCCTACAGCTACACAGACCCGCTCTAATCTACATATACCCATGCTAATCATGGACCCACCAGGAGCAGAGTGCCCCCTGGAGTTGTGCCAACCTACCAGCCCTAGACCTCAGGGTTATTTGTAAAGTTTTCACATGTGGGGGTTCATTCGGCAAACTTTTAGGCTCCCTAATTGTTGGAGAAACCCTGGATCACACTACATTTTTAACCAAGGGACCTTTTTATTGCTGACTCTCAAGAGGAGACCATTTGCCAAGGCAAATGGCCTAATGTTACAGCTCCTGCCTTGCTGCTTTTTCCTCATGCTAGAGGGTTCTTTAAAGAGGAAACGGCAGGGCGATTGTAGGCAAGAAGGAACCAAAGCCCAAGACTTTTGAGGAACCGGTTGAGTCAGGAGTCCTCCACACCTCACTTAGCTCGGGCTTTCCTGCAGCCAGCGCTTAGGGACAGGCTCCATATTCCAGGCCCTGGAGCAGATATTGAGTTTACAGTGGTGACCATGGAAGTGACATCCACAGGAAGCTGAAAGATAATTGTAAAGACCATCATTAAGTGTATAATTCCACACGGGGTGAATGCTATGAATGAAAAGAACAGGGGACTCTTAAGAAAGTGGATTTTCATCGACAGGAAAGGCAATCCTAAAGTTGGGACGTGAATGAGTGAATGAATGAAAGCCAGAGCGTGTAGAGGCTGGTGAGTGGTGGTGAGTGGTCAGTGAGATAGGGCCGTGTGAGGTGATGAGGTGAGGGCTGTGCCGTGCCCAGGGCTGCAGGCCATGTTGAGGAGTCTGGCCTTTATTCTAAATTCAGTGGGAGCATACTTAATAGGTTTTAAGCAGGGAAGCTGATGTAATCCAGCTTAGTTTTTTGAAGGTTTGCTCTTTTGGGTAAAGAATGAATTGCAGATAAGAGTGAAAAAGGGATAACCAGTCAGGAGCTTCTTCTTTTTAGTTTTTAATTGAAATATAGTTGATGTATAGTATTTATTAGTTTCAGGTATACAGCAAAGTGTTTTATATATATATACTTTTTCAGATTATTTTCCATTATAGGTTATTACAAGATATTGAATACATTAATAATTCCCTGGGCTATATAGTGAATCCTTATTGCTTGTCTATTTTAGGTGTAATAGTTTGTATGTGTTAATCCCATCCTTCTAATTTATCCCTCTGCTGCTGCTAAGTCACTTCAGTCGTGTCCAACTCTGTGTGACCCCATAGATGGCAGCCCACCAGGCTCCCCCATCCCTGGGATTCTCCAGGCAAGAATACTGGAGTGGGCTGCCATTTCCTTCTCCAGTGCATGAAAGAGAAAAGTGAAAGTGAAGTCGCTCAGTCTGTCCGACTGTTAGCGACCCCATGGACTGCAGCCCACCAGGCTACTCCGTCCATTGGATTTTCCAGGCAAGAGTACTGGGGTGGGGTGCCATTGCCTTCCCCGAATTTATCCCTCATTCCCTCCCTTTCCCCTTTAGTGGCCATAAGATTATTTTCCATCTGTGAATCGATTACTGGTTTGTATATACGTTCATTTGGTTCCTTTGTATTTTTTTTAGACTCTACATATAACTAAGACTATATAATGTTTGTCTTTGTCTGTCTGACAGTTCACTTAGGATGATAATCTCGAGATCCATCTATGTTGCTATAAATAGCAATATTTATTTCATTCCTTTGTAATGGCTGTTGTTCAGTTGCTCGGTCATGTCCGACTCCTTGTGACCCCATGGACTGCAGCACACCAGGCTTCACTGTCCTTCACCATCTCCCAGAGTTTGCTCAACTCATGTCCATTGAGTCAGTGATGCCATGCAGCCATCTGGTCCTCTACTGTCCCCTTCTCCCCCTGCCTTCTGTCTTTCCCAGCATCAGGGTCTTTTCAAATGCTGAGTAATATCCAATCTTAAACCAATCATCTGTTGATGGGTACTTGGGTTGTTTCCATGTCTTGGCTATTGTAAATAGTAAGGAGGCTTTTCGGAGAAGGAAATGGCACTCCACTCCAGTACTCTTGCCTGGAAAACCCCCTGGGCAGAGGAGCGTCGTAGGCTGCAGTCCATGGGGTCGCTGAGGGTTGGACACGACTGAGCGACTTCCCTTTCACTTTTCACTTTCATGCATTGGAGAAGGAAATGGCAACCCACTCCAGTGTTCTTGCCTGGAGAATCCCAGGGATGGGGGAGCCTGGTGGGCTGCCGTCTACGGGGTCGCACAGAGTCGGACACGACTGAAGCGACTTAGCAGCAATAGCAAGGAGGCTTTTCAAATATACTGATTATATAATTATGAACTGATTATATACTATCAGTTATATGTGGAATCTAAAACATAATACAGCTAAACCAAATGAACCTATATACAAGTAAGAACTAATGGCTTAACTAATGGTAAGAAGTAATGGCTCCTTGAATCAACGGGATCCCTGACATTAAAGAAATTGTGCTCTGGGGCACACAAAAACTGCAGATGTTATCAAGCAGCTACTACTTAAATAGTGGGAAAAGAGCATGTGACCTTAACTACCTTCCCCCTTCTTCTTACCTTTACTACCTCCTGTTGATAATGACGCTGTCTGCCTGGGTTCTCTCTAAACCATGGAGAAGATTAGACCTGAATCCAGCACGCCCACATGA
This sequence comes from Oreotragus oreotragus, assembly GCA_006410675.1. Taxonomy (NCBI): domain Eukaryota; kingdom Metazoa; phylum Chordata; class Mammalia; order Artiodactyla; family Bovidae; genus Oreotragus; species Oreotragus oreotragus. The sequence goes on from SJYX01023152.1 coordinate 287,732, forward strand.
ATAAATCAGGGTTACGAGGTGCTTTGCAGTGCTGTACAAATTCTGGAAACTGATGCTGCCTCCTCCGCTTTTCCCTTTGTTCCTTGAAGTTCCTGGAGGAAGCCAGAAGGCTTTTATATTGTTCGTTCATGGAGATAAGTGAACTTCAAAATTAAGGATGATTTTGCAATTGTCTTAGAAGTTGAATCCTTTGAAAAGATCTAATTAGTTGCTCATTGTAACTATAAGCCTATATTAAGGTTCTATTTCACAAATAGTAACATTGAGGTGAAAAGAGAATACAGAAAATTTTAAGTCATTATTACTTTGACACATGTGTAATATAATTAGTATAAACTACTTACTATATAAATATACGAAGTAAATCTACATAGTAAACATATAATATACATGCATTAAGTTAATTATAATGTATAAGACATATATGAAGAATGTTTTCAATTATTTTAAGTACTATTGAAGCATTGATGCATAAGATCTTCAGCCCTTTGTCAATGTACTATGATTTCTTTCCTTTGCATCTTATGATAGAAAATCGTATCAAGTACTTTAGAATTAGAAAAAAAAATTTAAGATTATTAATAGGTGTAATTCTCTTTTTTTTTTAACAGAAGTAAATGACATAAAATCACTTCATTATTATGGACTCAAAAAATCATTCTCTACCCCTTTCCAGAAGTGAAGTACAGGCACAGCCCAAAGTAACTACACTTTTAGTTGATAATTCAAAGAATGAAAGAGAAAAATAAGATGTTTCTTTGTAGATGCTCAAGTTCATTTCCACACATAATTTTATAGTGAAAGGTGGGTGAGAACTCCTCAGGTTTCTAGTTTGGGTGAGAGGAAAGAGCACACTGGTGGATAAAAAGGAAGATAACTGGTCCTTCCTACAACCCTCCTTTCTCTTTTAGTATTTCTGCAGGTAGACATACAGCATGAGTGTCTGCTTCTAACTAGCAGGGGGTAAATAATTCAGCATTTTCTGCTGCATATCAACTCTCTGCTTATTTTCCCCCTCAAATTACATATTCTGGCAAGGTTTCTCCCTTGCTAAAACATTTAATTATTATGTTTGGCAGTCATGGTTGGTTGCATTATATAAACAGATGCCTACTTCAAACATCGAAACTGATTTTTTTCATAGTCTGCCAGAAAGCGAGACTATTTGATGTGCCATTTGAATGCTTTATTTCTGATTATATAATTTAGGTCTGGGAATAGAATTCTGGCATTTGTCTGCAGTCTTTATGACACAGAAAATTAACCTTTAGCCTCCTCTTTAAAGGGCAAATCATCTTGGATAAAAGTTCCAAAACCACTATAAGGTGAGCACCGTTCTATTAAAAGATCCTTTTATCTTCAAGCATGTGCGCATCTGTCTAGGACTGCATTATTTGTAAACACTCTGGGTAATCTGTGACCTCTACAAAGCTGTGGCTAAATCAGTTTCCCATCCTAGTCAGTGTTTAGATGAAGAGTCTGCTAGAAAAACTTGCTTTTCTTCTGCCTGTCTGTAGCCAGCGCTCGCAATTAGGTGCTGAAATATACTTAAGAACACTTCCCAGGGCACTAAATTCTTATTTAAGGCATATATCCACCTGTAGTCAAATAAAATTTAGATATCCAAAGCCCTTAATGGACTGTTTTCTTTCTAAACTCAAGTTTCTAAAAGAAATCTTCCCTCCCATTACAAACACAAACTAGCTAGACATGAGGGATGTATTTAAAGAGAAAAGATAAACCTCCAGAAGTGTGTTACGTGGTTAGTTCTCATCCAACCTTCTTCACCTTCTTCTCCTCCCAGAGTTTAGTGAGTGCAACTGGTAGAGTTGACCCCGAGGCAGAACAGAGTCTGACTCATCAGAGGGAGGCTAAATTATAGTTTGGACACCATACTTACTTACTGAAGTGGGAACCTGTATGACTTAGAAAAAAATTAGCAAGAGTTGAAAGAGTTTTTTATTGTTAACCCTAAAATGACCAGAAAGTTCAATTAGATAGAACTTTTCATCTCTTGAGGAGTTTAGGTAATTGCTGTTTTACTTAATAACGATGACACAACTAATGACCTCACAGCCCAAACCCTCTTCCCCCTGACTTCTCCAGAATCAGCTTGCTACTAGGAAATTACAGAAGCTCATGCAACAGTGATATCCACTGAAAAGAGGAGTAGAAAGAAGGTTGGATTCAATCTCTTCTTACAAAACAGAAATAGGCTCATGGACTAGAAAGCAAACTTGTGGTTAGCAAAGGGGAAAGGCCATTGGAGGGGAGGGGCGGGATAAATTAGGAGATTGGAGTTAACAGATACATGCCTATAGGTAAAAATAGATAAACATGGACCTACTGTGTAGCATAGGGAACTATATACAATACCTTGTGACAACCTATAATGGAAAAGAATATGGAGAAAAGTATATTTCGTGTGTGTGTGTGCGCGCGCATGTGTGTGTGTAACTGAATCACTTTGCTGTATCCCTGAAACTAACACATTTGATGTAAATCAACTATTGTTGCTGTTTCGTCACCAAGTCCTGTGTGACTCTTACGACCCCGTGGACAGAGGAGCCTGGCGGGCTACAGTCCATGGGGTTTCCCAGGCAAGAATACTGGAGTGGGTTGCCATTTCCTCCTCCCAGAGATCTTCCCCACCCAGGAACCAAACCCACATCTCCTGTGTCTCCTATACTGCAGGCGGATTCTTTACTAGCTGAGCCACTGGGGAAGCCTATAAATCAACTATGTTTCAATTTGAAAAAGAAGAAAAAGAAAGAAGCTCTTGTTACAGATTATTGTAGAACTAGGTTTTGGGTGTCTGGATTTCCCTTTTATTTTAAATTACACGATGCCAGATTATTCATACCTCTCCTAGAAAAGGTACACACAAACTGGGAACTGTTTTTCTATTTGGAAATGGAAACCTGAAACTTTTGTTCGAGTTGATGATATGGCGTAGCTGACAAGTGTAACAATCACAGGCAATATCTGAGCAGCAGGCAGTGTGGGTAGGGGCTTCACAGTGAGCTTGTGACTTCCCGGGTACCACCCTGTCTGTGATAACAGCCCCTGGCCACTCTTCCTGCTCATTCTTGCACCCTTCCCTCCACAACCCATTACATGCTTGGGGAACTCGGCTAAGACCGCACAGCTCCTAAGTGGCAGAAACGGGGCTCAGCCCCTGCCAGACACCATGTCTTTCTCTCTCTCCGGTGTCTGTTCTTGCACGGACTCATGTGTTCTTGCCCCTTCCTTCTCTCTCTCATGCTGAACAGGTGGGACAACTTCATCTTTCAGCTTTTTATATTTATAACCCATTCGAGGGTTTTTTATTCCCTTTCTTTTTCATGGCAAATTCATCTGTATTCTGTTGAACTTTGGTGACATTCTAGGACATCCTTGATGCATTTAACTAGGTTCTCAGCCACTTACCACATACTTGATCCTGTACAAACTGTTCAGCCCTTCTGAGCCCCAGTTTTCTCCTCTGTAACGTGAGTGTAATATTATTTTTCACAGTGGTTTTACGTAAAGCACCTGGCGTGGTGCTGGTGGACACCCTTTCTGAGATAGTTTTGTTTTAGCCTCTTGCCTGTAATGGTAAAATTTATTTCCCTTAGTGGAAGGTTAAGCACAGGATAATTTAAATTTAAGACAGTAAAATTAGATAGGAAAAATGAGCCCACATAAATATTTATTACAGATATCATACAGATGAACTGAGTAAAAACTAGTAAAATTACTAACCACAGGCTATACCATGAAAGAAAAATTCTCTAAGATTCAGACCACATACCATAAAAAAGTATGTGTGCCTCAACAAACTCTCAGCAATTAAAGAATTATGGATTTGGAGTAGCACAATTTCAGCTACAAAGGGGAAATTTTTGTTGAAGGAAATGACTGTTGAAAGGGAAAGGGGGGAAAATGTATATATATGTATATAATTTAAAACCTTTAAAGATTAAAATAGAATGAAAGCCACAAAATGCAAAAATATGCATGGCAAACTTCAGAAACTTGATAACACAGACACATTTATGTCAATGTAAGCACAATATCAGACTGTAATTAAATAAGGAAGGGGTCCAAGGAAGCTTTCAGCTGTTTCACCCAAAATAAAACAAATAGAAAATTAAATTTGTATATTCAACACATTTTAAAATGAATTTTACCCCTACCAGGTGAATGAAAGTCCAAGGCCAAATCTGGAAAGGTTGCAAGGAAAAGAAAACTATCTTCATGCGTTATTGCTGACAATGTAAATAGATGATCTTTTTGGATAAGACCTGGCAGTGTATAAATAGTAGGAATTATCAAAGTCTTCCTCTTTGAGCCAGCAGTGCTCTTCCTGGGAATCTATCCCAAGGGTATCATGAGATAAGCATTATTAAGCCACTGCAGTGTGAGAAGCTGTGAGAAGCAGAGATGGAAGAGATAGACTCTCATTTGAAGGAACAACTAATGCAATTTAAAGGCACTAAGATAGTACATGTTCAAAAAAAGTTCTCAACGCATTAATTATAATGGGGAAAAATGCAGGGTAGCCTAATTCTGAGAATGGGGAACTCATCGTTTCCCTGAATCACCTGCCGTCCCAAGACTAAAACTCCTCTGTCCTATTCGTACCCCTGTGACCCCCATGGTGCCCCCACCATAGGTCCAATCTACCCCTGGTTCCTCTCTCTGCTCACTCCCAACCCCATGGAATCAATTCCCAAGCCACATGCATCCCCACCCCAGCTGCCTTTATCCAGGCCACCATCATCCCTTTCCCATCTGGTCTTTATCTCCCTACTTGCATTCTTACTCCCTCCAATGTGTTTTCCAACTTCAGTTAGTGTCTTCTTTTCAAAATGCAGATCTGATCATGGTGAAAGTGAAAGAAAGTGAAAGTGAAGTCGCTCAGTCATGTCCAACTTTTTGCGACCCTGTGGACTGCAGCCTACCAGGCTTCTCCGTCCATGGGATTCTCCAGGCAACAATACTGGAGTGGGTTACCATTTCCTTCCCCAGGGTATCTTCCCGACCCAGGGATCGAACCTGGGTCTTCTGCATTGGAGGCAGACGCTTTAACCTCTGAGCCACCAGGGAAGCCCTCTGATCATGGTACTTAGCCTCAAACCTTTCAAAACTTTGTCACTGCTTTGGTATAAAATCAAACTCTGTTTAAGATATTCATGGCCTGGTTCCTGCTTACCTCTATAGTCTTGTCTCTTATTTCTCCTCTTCTTTACACCACACACACATACACACACATACACACACACACACACACACACACACCAGTTTCTACCTCACTACATTGCTTGCAGTTCCCCCAAACAGACACCTTGGGTCTTTGCAGGCGGCAGGCCCTATACCTGCTTCTCACCTCATTCTGAAATTCCAGGCTGTTCTATCTATTCCTGTTTTTTCTTCTGAATTCAATTCCTGTGTCATCCCCTCCAGGGCATCTTCATGATATAGGCCACTTTCTGATATACACAGACACAAGATGCAGAGCCCACCTGTGTTCACAGCATCTGACTACCCCTTGTGTAGAATACTTTTTATTGGAAAAGAATTTCTGAATTCTGAAAACTCATATCCAAACACTGTTTTCCATTTAACTTGAGGCAAAATATATTATCCTATTTAATCTCTAATATGGTGAGTTGTAACACTATCTTTTATACTATTTTGTTGATAGTGGTAACTACAAACCATTTTAAATTATGTAAAAGAATTGCATTTAACTTGGGAGGTGAAAGGGAGGTCTCCCCAAGAAGGAGGTGATCCGGTTAAAGCTGCATCTCTCTGAGACTGCCCAAATCCTGTTAGTTAGAAAATTTAGTAAGTCAACTGCTCATTAACTTAAAACTCTATTATCAAATGTTTTCAGCAAGAGTAAAGAGGGGAACTTTTTAAGGTTTTTTGAGTGTGTTCCCTTGTCTTTAATGTAAATAGTATTTGTGACTCCTTAAAGGTTGGTATGAGTATTATCTGAAGCTTCGAGACCAAATGGGGCCCCCAAAAAGGTAAATATATTTTCTTATTTTTTCTAGTCTAATATTTAAAAAACTGCTTCTAATGGACATCTAAACTGAGCAGTGCCTGAAAAATCTTTAATAATTCTATATAGTGAGCATGGAGACATCTAACTTATTATGCCATTAAGAACTCCTCACATGTAAACAAGAATTATTTCTTAACAGAAAAAAGTCCACGCTAACTTCAGACACCATAGTAAACAAAAGTTTTTGTATTAGGTTCAGCCTGAATTATTCACCTTGACCCACTCAAACTGATGGAAGTAGCAGGAATTACTTTTGTGCAGAGAGGGATAAAAACTAACCCTGGTCAATCAGCACCTTGTAATTAATCCACATACTCGTTTTAAAGAGAGAAATGTTGGCACTTCTCTGGTTTAAGGTTCTACACCAATCTAATATAGCATTCTACAACTAGATAGGGTTTGATTTCAGGGTAGAATTACATATAACAAAGGTTTTGCTGTAACAGATGGTTATTTCCAACTGCCAAGTATTGAGGTTTTCTTGAGAATCTTTTCTAACTATCCAAGAGCAAATTTATGAGTAAATGAATTAAAGATAAAACATGGAGTTACCTTTTAAATTTGACTTGAAAACCTGGGTTTAACATACTAGCTTAACATTGACATTGTGGTTTTTACAGCATGAAACCTCTGAATACCAACTAATTGTAAATTGGAAGTCAGTCCAAACAATATCGCCTTTCATTTCTGAAAAACAGGTAATAAACCACTGAAAAAAAGTACAACAGTGTTAATAATTTTAAACCAGTATATTAAACAAATTCTTTTAATGTTGCCTATATAAATGAAGGTACTACGCTAAGGGATAGTAGCCTCACTTTACTTTGATGTAGAGGAGAAAATAAATGTGGAAATCACTTTTGCTGTATATTAAGTGTTTGGCATGAGAAGGCTCCATTGCCTTTTCTTTATTCTAGTTGCTGTGTTTTTAATAAAATGCACATTTAGCAGTTTTTAATATATTTTCACCTAGGTTTTAATCTTGGAATGAATACTAAGCTGCAAGGAGATGCTTAGTCATTTGTTAAACTTCTTGAGCCTTATGGCTATATTCAGCAATATTGGTAGGATTTCTAGGGGCGCAGAAGATGTGAATCTTTTAAATCTAGATAGGAGAGCAATACCAGGAGCCCACCTTTCACCACAATGCTCTCTTTGAAGAATCCAATATAAAGTAGGTGTCATAAAGTAGACCATACTTTCCCCTGGGAATGTTTTTATAATTACCAGCTACTTTTTAAATCAGATCTTAGCATCTAATTATAACAGCAGCTTGTTTTTAAACATTAAGCAATACCAGGAGCCCACCTTTCACCACAATGCTCTCTTTGAAGAATCCATATAATAAAGTAGGTGTCATAAAGTAGATCATACTTTCCCCTGGGAATGTTTTTATAATTACCAGCTACTTTTTAAATCAGATCTTAGCATCTAATTATAACAGCAGCATGTTTTTAAACATTACAAAAACTGTGCTAGAAGTATCATGCACACTCATTATACCAAAGTCCCCAGTGTACTGTAGTTGTTCAGTCATTCATCCCACAGATGCTGTTGAATATGTACTGTGTTCCAGGCACTATTCGAGGCTCTGTGGATTTGATATGGACAAAAAACACATGCCCCCTCCCTCATCAATATTACAGAATAGACTAGTGACAGAGATGACTATAAACCAAATATTCATTGCAAATTGTAAACACTAGAAAGGAAAAAATATACAGGCATTGCCTTGAGGAGGTGGTCCTTGAAGAGAGCTCTGACAGATCAGTAGTAGCTAGGGGGGAGATTGTTATGGCAGAAAAACAGTGTGGAGAGAGCATGAACCCCCTAGAGAAACTTAGAGAAGAGTAATGAGACTGGAGGGGTACAGAGGCAAGACGAGTAAGGAGGCAGAGACTGGACTTTCGAGGTGTTGGAGGCCATGTCAAAGATTTGGTCATTGTCCTTGAAGACAGGAAAGAGCATGGGAGAGTTGTCAGTTGAAGGGATAAGGGTGGGGTGACATCAGATTTACAGTTTTAAAAGTTTGTAGTACAACAGTGGAGAAGGAAATGGCAACCCACTCCAGTATTCTTGCTTGGAGAATCCTGTGGACAGAGGAGCCTGGTGGGCTGCCGTCTGTGGGGTCACACAGAGTCAGACACGACTGAAGCGACTTAGCAGCAGCAGCAGCAGTGCAACAGCCCTACCCTCTCCATGAGGGACATTTTATTAGTACAGATGATAGATGAGCAGGCTGAAGATAGAGGAAAGTAAGTACCATTTGAGAGAGAGTTGTGCATGCATGCTCAGTTGCTTTGTTCGTGATCGACTCTTTGCAACCCTGTGGACTGTAGCCCACCAGGCTCCTCTGTCCATGGGATTCTCCAGGCAAGAATATTGGAGTGGGTTTCCATGCCCTCCTCCAGGGGATCTTTCCAACCCAGGGATCAAACCTGCATCTCTTATGACTCCTTCATTGCAGGCAAATTCTAAGAAAAAAAAAAATGGAGGTAGAAATAATTTGACTTTCTGGAGTAAAAGTGGAAAAGATGATTCCAGAATTTCTGGCTAGTACATCCCTGCAAATGGGAGTAACATTCACTTTCCAGTGAAATTTCAAATCTAAGATATCAAATAGTCACTTAGATGTACTGGTCTATTGCTCAGGTGTTTGGGCCACAGGTTAAAATCAGTGATTGGATGATCCTGCAAAGGAAACTGAAAAGGGTTGTTAGTATAGGTGGAAGGAAAAACAGGATTATAAGAAATTGAGGTCGCCAGGGGAATATAGAGCTTCAAGAAGAAAGGAGTGGCCAAAAGTGTCAGGTGCTGCCAACAAGTTACAGGAGAAAAAGACTGATAAATACCAGTGGGATTAGGAAGCATAATACTACACAGAGCTGTTTGGGTGGTTGGAGAGGGTGAGGGGAAAACTGGATTGGACTGAGTTGGGGAAGAAATGAAGAGAAGCACAGATAACCCATTTGTGATTTTTTTTACTAACCCTAACTGTTGGGAGAAGAGACCTATAGCTGGAGGAGGAGCACACAGGGAGAGTCAGGAGAACAACTTCTTAGATGGGCACATCTGAGCAAGTCTTCCTATTCTTAGGGCGGATAGAGAAGAGATGCCTTGGACAGCTAATTAACATCTCTAAACAGCAAGACTTGCTTGTGTATATGAGAATCCAAATTCTATGTGAATTCACAAAAACATTTTTGAAGAATTATCAGCATTAGCAGCTGATAATTAGCAACATGTGCTGAATTTTTTTCCCGTGTGTGTGACCTCTATGATGCTGCAGACTGTATATATGGCACAGGGGATTTATATTGTAGTGCTTGGTGGATTTGAGTACAGCATCAATTCAGAGCCATTCAGCCTAGCTTGTTGTTATCACTTGGAGATAAGAAATGAGGATAGAACATTGCACATGAGATGAGGCTCAAAGCTGCTCACCAGATCACCCAGAAGCCAATGGCATGCCCATAAGAGCTAACAGTGGCACAAAACAATTTGCCGTAAATTGCAGTTAAATGCCAGTGGCCTATACTTTGTACAGCATCTGCCAGAAGCGTCAACCTTCAGGAGTTATTTTCTTTCCCAAATGCCACATCCTAGAGCCAACCCACTAGATGCTGGGACTTGGGGGGAAAGGGCAATTAAGACCTTCTCCTTCCATCCAAGTTCTGAACCACTTTGGAATTTGAAACAAAGGAGCAAGGCAGATAGAGACTAAACCTCCAACTTTATTACTGATAAAACCAGTGTTGGAAATTGTATCTTACACCTGTGAGCAGGTGAACATCCCGATACTAAACTCAGCATCAAAAGCCTTCCCGCCAGTGGGCTGAACAGGGACAACCCTCCCCACATAGAAGCAGAGCTTTCCTGCAAGTAAAGCAAAACTGGTGCCACCTGTGGGTGGGTAGCCCTCTGCCGAGAGAATCAAAATCTAATTCCTGCTTCCTGCCCCCAAGAGAAATGTGTGTGAGGAGTCAGAGAGAGACCAGCAGCTCCTGGAGCCCCACTCAAATGGAAGAAATTCTCCACATAGACAGCCCTCCGCCCAGCAGCCCCTTCTTGAAAGAATAGTGGGGGGTCCTATATTTGCTTGCAAAGAGTCAGACACAACTTAGCAACTGAACAGCAACAACATATATTTGCTACAGAGATGGAAGCTATTCTTGGTTCTGGTCACTCAGGGCACATTTTAGTAGCTGACAGCGATATCATCACAGCTTGCTGTGCCTTTACACAATCAGCAGTTGCCAAGAGCCCTCTGTGTGACTAAACCAGGTCCTGAGACATTAGGAAGAAGCATGTGGCCGGTTCGGCCCTCATGCTCTTCAGAAGGCGGAGGAAGATGGTACTGATGTTTCTGAAATTTAGAAAATAGTTGGTAACTCCTGGACACCACAGGAAATTAGAAGCAAATATCCGTGAGCTGAAGTTTGTCATGAGACGTATATTGGCTTCTCCAGAGCCTTCAGCATGACTCTGGGTTTCCAGATCTGCTGTCTAAAGAAAAAGTGTGTTTCCTTCCCTGGAGTACCCCTTTTGAGGAGTGGACGGGGAGGGTGTCTTATAATAAGTCTGACGGGGGGAGATGACCTCATGGGCTCGCGTTGTCCTTTGCTTCCCGGCGGGTGCACCGGTGGCCTCTGGCGGGTCTCTTTCAGGAAGTGGATGTATAGGACCTGGGAAGGGTGGGGTTGCCCTCCACAGGCAGGACATTACTCTCCTTCCTCTTCCTGACCACGTTTCCCACAGCAGTCCTGGTCATTGCTCAGCTTCCTGTCGGGGAAAACCTTGGCTACTGAGCGTCCACCTGCTACCACCAGCATGCTAAGGATGACAGAGAGTTCCGAGCTGTGGCGAAAGCTTGGGTCCACATAGACCCCTTGACAGTGGTACCCGGGGCCTCAGACATCTGAAGCGAAGATGGAGAGGTTTTCAGTTTGGTTTTGTGTATAGAGGGGGTGGGGGGCGAATGGGATAGGAAGCTGCTCCCTGGGCCAATCGCGTTCTGGGCATGGAGTGTGGGGATTCCGAGGGGCCCTGAGGTGGAGAAAAGACAAAGGCGGTGTCATGGGGCGGCTGCTGCAGCTAGAGTGGCCCCGGGAGCAGAAGAAGCAAGGGGGCTTCTCGGGAGGATGAGGGAGCCAGGCAGCCCGACGCGTGTGCAGATGAGGGCTGAGCATTGGTTTACCGTATCCAGTACGCTACGAGCTGGTCACACACCTGGCTCCCCTGCTGTCACCAGCATAATGACGGTCCCAGACTTCCCTGGCGGTCCAGTGGATAGGACTCTGTGCTTCCAATGCACAGGGCGTGGCTTTCATCCCTGGTTGAGGAACTAGATCCCACACGCTGCAGGACATGGCCAAAGCAAATCAGTTGATTAATTTAACAAAAAAAAAAAGAAGCCCACATTCAAGTACGTTTATTTCTTCAGCCCTTCCTTAATCCATCCAGGCTGCTAGGTCAAGTAAGTTTATTTCTTCAGACCTTCCTTCATCCATTTCAGGCTGGCAGGGCGAGCTAGGGAAAATGCAGGCTCCCAGGCAATTTTAGACCTGGGAGAGCAGTCATTTCAGGGTGAGCCCCGGGAATCTGTATTTTATACAGTGTTTCTGATATGCACTGGATTTGAGGCAGCTGGTTGAGTGGGACAGATGGATGCCCCAGAGGGGGACAAGCGCTGTGATTGTGAGCGTGAGGGTTGTCTGAGAACAGAGGAGCAAGCTGTATACCGCCTTGAACGTGGAGGACTTAGGGCTGGCACATGGGAAGTGTTATTTCAGGTATCCACTGGCTCCATGTACTGCCTTTCTCACAGGTCCCCGTCTCACCTCAGGGACTGACAGCAGCTGTGCAGGGACCAGGGCCTGATGTGGAGCAGCTTGCTGTACTTCCGACCCTGGCCCCTGTGTGTCCCGCCCTGGACTTCTGGTTGGCCCGCTGGGGACGGGTGGCTGCTGTCTGCAGGGATCTCAGATAAGCGGCAGCACTGATGATCGAGCCCCAGAGNGGGACCAGGGCCTGATGTGGAGCAGCTTGCTGTACTTCCGACCCTGGCCCCTGTGTGTCCCGCCCTGGACTTCTGGTTGGCCCGCTGGGGACGGGTGGCTGCTGTCTGCAGGGATCTCAGATAAGCGGCAGCACTGATGATCGAGCCCCAGAGAAGAGCTCTGGGGGCATTAGCGGCCCTTCATAGAGCTGATCACTTGCTTTCAGCATCAATGTTATCTCCACCACCTCACCCTGAGGATGAGGCCGGGCAGCTTCTGCTCATCCTGATGAGTTCCTGGAATCCCTACCAGCCTGCATTCCCAGCCCACCCAGCCTCCTACAGCTGGGACAGCGTTCCACCAACAGATGATTCAGAGTAAACACACTCTGTGCTCCTGCCTCCTGACTCTGTCCCCTGAGGAATTCCGAGTGACACTAGGCCATCCTCAAGACCCCTCCCTCTTGACTAAGACCAGACCCCAGGCTTGAGCACCTGGCTCCCCTGCTGTCCTTCCCTGAGGTCATCCCACTGCCAGGGGGCTGTCCCCAGAAAAAGGCAGGTTCGGCTGTCTTTGTGGCTCTGGGGGTCACAGGAACTGAGAAACTGCTGAAGGCCTCTTTGCTCTTCTCCCTGAAGGGCAGGTAGTGTTTCCTGAGTGCCTCTCCCAGCAGATCCCGGCTGGGCCCTTGGTGGTGGAGGGGAGGGAGCTGTCCAGGGCAGAGGGATCCCCTGCTCCAGTGAGGAAGCGGAGAGGACACAGGACTGCGCCCTCTCAGCAACCACTGTGCCTCCCCAGAGTGACCCCACCCTATGCCTCAGATGTGTGTCTGAACTCCTCCTGAGGTCAGGAGCCGAGATCAGAGATGACAGCTTCCTGCTCTCAGGCCATTTCAAGTCCCTATCCTTCGTTTCTACATTCCCTCCATCTGCCATGATACCAAAGTTTTTCTACTGTTTGGGAAAGTCAAAATAATTAACAAATGAGGGAAAATTCAACCAAATGTATATGTTAAATATGTATCCCCAAAGCGCTACTGCTTTTTAGTACATTGGAGGCTTTTTTAAAAAGTATTGGGATGATTGTGGAGGGATTTGGGGAATTTGCCTGCTTCCTGCAAAAACAACCTTGATCTTATCAGATAAAGCATAGCTGGGAAAGAGAAGTAGAACCAAGTCAAGGAATGGATCATTCCATCTCCATCTGTGTAATCCACAGCAGTCATAAGGACAGAAAATAATGTCAAAAGACCCAGCCTGCCTACAATTAATTCAGGCTGAGTGAATATAGTGCACCAAGGGATTCTAGAATTTTCTACTGCCTGACACCGCCCCGCCCTCCCCCCCCCAGGTTTAAGGCAAGCATTTGTCTCTAACTGATGTGCACCTGGAATCTTGACCAGTAGGGGGCATAGGTGAGCAGTGTACTCTATGCCCAACACACAGGTCCCACCTTCTCAGTCTGAGGCAATTCCAACTAGCTCACCAGGAGACAGAAAAGAATTAGGTCATCGGAATCAATTCTTTTTTTTAAGTTCTTGAGCATTTACATAATTGTGAAATTTTATTAAATTCCCTTAATCAACTTTCCTCATCCTCAAAAGCTGATATAATTCTGTGGCGTGAATACTCAGACATTAGAAATACTTTTCACGTTTTGTAAACAAATTCTGTTTATCCAGACGACTGGTTCTCTTTTGGAAAAACAATTGCCCGAAAGCTGTTCCAGTTTAGGGGAGAAAAGAAGCCGGGAAAAGAGAAATAGACACGTTCATGCCCCCACCCCTCAACTAGTCCCTTTTGTCTGTTTGCTTGTGGGTTTGGGTTTTTTGTTTTGTTTTGTTTTGTTTTAATTTTATGGAAGTGTAGTTGATTTACAATGCTGTGTTCACTTCTGCTGTGCAACAGAGTGACTCTTTTCCATAATCTTTTCTATTATGCTTTATCTCGGGTACATTTAAGTTAGTCATTTTTAAATGTTGGAAAAGTAGGCTTGATTTCTTTGAGCACTTCCCCGCAGGAGATCGGCGCTTCCGGCACACCCAGCGTCCTCTCCTCTGGATGGGCTGTCTTCGAGTGCCCGTCTCTGTTTATTCTATTTTCTGCCCTTGCTCGTCTCATCTCCCACTTTCCCTGGGCCTCCTGAAGGAGGATCCGCAACACAGGATGAGTGTGTGGGTGGAGGCCGAAGGCGGGTGAACTGCCCGGACCTGTCTGTCTGGGGTGCAGCTCCATCACAGGTGGACGGAATCCTCCCGCCGGTGGCAGCCAGACAGGGCTGTCCACCCCGTCCCGGGCACCCGGCAGGGCCGCGGCCACCTGGGGACATGCTGTCCGCAACCATGGTGGGGGCTCTGGTCAGAGGGTGGAGAAATCGAAGCGCTCCTCGAAGGGCAGAATCCAAGCTTCTTATCCCTCAGAGCCAAGATGACATTCAGATTCCAGGTAGGTTTGTGACTTTGCTATGACTGCCTAGTTTTCTTTTTAAAGGGTTCAGGAAGGTGATAATGAGCTTAGGAGCTTCCCCCCACACATCCCCCTTCAAGGAGAATTGATACATCTTTACTCTGTTTTTCTTCTCAGGTGATTATAAATTATGGCTAACTCACTGGTGGAAGGTTTATTTTCGCTTTTCCAAGTCGAAGACATGGGGACCTTCAGTGGTTGCACAATGAAAGATCATCATCTTACCTATTTTCCTTCAAAAGCTTTTATTTTAACATGTATCCTGGTTCTATGATTTGTATATTCGACTAGTAGAACAGAAAAGGTTTACTGGCTTTTGGCAAATTCTGGTCCAAGTTGTATCATTTTGGTTCTGGTGTGGGAAATGGTAAAAGTAGTTAGCTTCTGGGTTTCCTCATTCATTATTTTTATTTTCTGTTACTCTTGTTTTGAGGCAGCGACAGAACTCATGACCAAAATGTAGCTTGCCTGTTAACTTCACTCCAAAGGCTTTGGTGGCCTTCTTCGAAAGAAATTTCCTTTGGAATGAAACACTTTGGAAATTCCTGACCTCATTCTATTCTGTCTGGACCTTGAACTGCTTAAGGATACTTAGAAGGGAACTCTTTGAGCTTGCTGATGTTTGACCTATGAGAGAAGCACAGAGCCAGCAGAGGAAGCAGGGATGAGCTCAGAAAGAATCGACTCCCCGGGGGCTTTCTGAGCTGGCCTGCTACCCCTCAAAAGGCTTCTACCTGGCTCAGAGCTCTGAGAGTTTCCAAGCAGTAATGGGTGACTATCCCTTCATTTCGACAAATGTATATGTGCCACACATTTTTCTAGATACTGACTTTCTCTGGTCTCTAGCTAACCTACAGTTGAGAGGTATGAAAATTCAGTGTTACAGTTTGTTTTGTTCTGATGGTGGTTTCCGACCATAATT
This sequence comes from Oreotragus oreotragus, assembly GCA_006410675.1. Taxonomy (NCBI): domain Eukaryota; kingdom Metazoa; phylum Chordata; class Mammalia; order Artiodactyla; family Bovidae; genus Oreotragus; species Oreotragus oreotragus. Next base: position 303,173 of record SJYX01023152.1, read on the forward strand.
TTCACGCTGATGGTATTCAAAGTGAATCAAGTCAAGAGGCTACTTTGAACACGGTCTTACATGCTTATTCATGGCAAGATAGTCAATTCATTGTTTAACCGGATATGAAAAAGATAGAAGGCTCTGCTATGTTCTAAAGTGCCAAAAGAGTTAGTGATCACTGGTGACATCTGGCAATCAGAAAGAAATGTGAACTGTAGTGTTTCAAATGTTAATCACCTTGTTGCACTCTGGGTACATTTATTTAAGAATATTCAGAACTTTACAAGATGACAAAGTAGTATGCTAACAAGTGAGGGATTTTTTTTTAACAGCTTTATTGAGATATAATTTACATACCATACAGTTCACCCATTTAAAGGATACAATTCAATAATTTCTGGTATATTACATTATTCATTTTTTAAGCTATAGAAAAATCTTATATAGCATAAAATTTGCTATTTTGACTATTTAGAAGAGTACAATTTAGTGGTATTAATTTACATTCATAATTCTATACAGTCATGACCACTGTCTACTTGTAAAACTTTCGTCACCCCAAACAGAAACTCTGTAACCATGAAGCAGTAACTCCCTATTCTCTCCTGCCCCCACCTTTGGTCACCTCTAAATTGGAAAAGGCTCTGATGCTGGGAGGGGTTGGGGGCAGGAGGAGAAGGGGATGACAGAGGATGAGATAGCTGGATGGCATCACTGACTCGATGGACGTGAGTCTGAGTGAACTCCGGGAGTTGGTGATGGACAGGGAGGCCTGGCGTGCTGCGATTCATGGGGTCACAAAGAGTTGGACACGACTGAGCGACTGAACTGAACCTACTTCCTGCCTCTAGATATGTCCCTAGATTAGATATTGCATATAAATGGAAATACAATATTTTTCCTTTCACATCTGGCTTATTTCACTTAGAGTAATGCTTTCAAGAGTCATCACAACATGTATCAGAACTTCATTCCTTTTTATGGCTGAAAGGATAGTATGTTTTAATTCTATTTTAGTCTCCCTTCCTTAAATATATCAATTTCTAACCTGGTCATAGAAAAACCTTGAGATATTTTTTGGCCTACTGGTATTTTTATGTTTATTTGAGTAATGCTTTCAAGAGTCATCACAACATGTATCAGAACTTCATTCCTTTTTATGGCTGAAAGGATAGTATGTTTTAATTCTATTTTAGTCTCCCTTCCTTAAATATATCAATTTCTAACCTGGTCATAGAAAAACCTTGAGATATTTTTTGGCCTACTGGTATTTTTATGTTTATTTAAAGTCTGAAAAGACTCTTAGAAAGGTATTTGTTTTCAGTTAGCTTTTTAAAGGCAGGGGCCATAGATTAATCTTTTAAAAATCCTTTTTATCCCTTCATGTCTAGTCCAAGAACTGGTCTAGAATATTCCACAAGTTTATCTTGAGCTGGACAAGATGAATAGTTTATAAGGTTTTACTTTTAGGTACCAGCAAAGAGAATTTAAATAAAAAGTAATATAATCTTTATGCTTTAGTTCTTTCTTTACTGGAGCAATGGTATTTTCTTTTGATGTAAAAATTTCCAGCTGCAGTTATTTCACACACCTAGAATTTTATTTCACATGCCATAGAATCACTAAATATTGAGAGTAGAGTGTTAGTAGAGTAGCATATATAATATGTTAAACTGTGACATGTCAGAAGTTAACTCAGGAAATCTGACAATGCCTAATTCATACTAGTTTAGAGCCTATTTGGTGTTTTTTCTTTTTTTTAAGGTGATTAGAGAGTATCCCAGCTGCTTAGTAGTGTGACATGAAACAAGTCTTTTCAGCTCATAGCTGCTCTTGATGCTATTGACCTCATTACTCTTCCTTGGTGCTTGGCTAAAGTAGGAAGTCAAGAAACACCTGGAGTAACAGGCAAATTTGGCCTTGGAATGCGGAATGAAGCAGGGCAAAGACTAATAGAGTTTTGCCAAGAAAATGCACTGGTCACAGCAAACACCCTCTTTCAGCAACACAAGAGAAGACTCTACACATGGACATCACCAGATGGTCAACACCGAAAGCAGATTGATTATATTCTTTGCAGCCAAAGATGGAGAAGCTCTATACAGTCAACAAAAACAAGACCAGGAGCTGACTGTGGCTCAGATCATGAACTCCTTATTTCCAAATTCAGACTTAAATTGAAGAAAGTAGGGAAAACCACTAGACCATTCAGGTATGACCTAAATCAAATCCCTTATGATTATACAGTGGAAGTGAGAAATAGATTTAAGGGCCTAGATCTGATAGACAGAGTTCCTGATGAACTATGGAATGAGGTTCGTGACATTGTACAGGAGACAGGGATCAAGACCATCCCCATGGAAAAGAAATGCAAAAAAGCAAAATGGCTGTCTGGAGAAGCCTTACAAATAGCACTGAAAAGAAGAGAGGCGAAAAGCAAAGGAGAAAAGAAAAGATATAAGCATCTGAATGCAGAGTTCCAAAGAATAGCAAGAAGAGATAAGAAAGCCTTCTTCAGCAATCAATGCAAAGAGATAGAGGAAAACAACAGAATGGGAAAGACTAGAGATCTCTTCAAGAGAATNAGGGAGGCCTGGCGTGCTGCGATTCATGGGGTCGCAAAGAGTCGGACACGACTGAGCAACTGAACTGAACTGAGACTGAAACAGAAACTCTTGCAAGTTGAAGAAGCCTTTTGACACCTCCCTGAAGTAGGGAAACTGGAGGCAAGGGTAGATTGGGGTGATTCACAGGGTTCATGTTTAAATACAAAATATACCTATGTTTCTTCCAGTTCTGTCCAGATAACTAAGGATGTACATGTATGCTTATGTGGCAGCCCATGCGTAACTAAAATGTGCTCTTATTATGCTTTGACTGTTTCAAAAGTTGTGAAGGACATGAGGAGGAGGGATGCGAAATGAAGCCCTTGATGAGGACTTAAGTCATCAAAGGATACCTTTGCTGCAGATGATTCCCAGCCTACTTTCTCAACATCTAACCAAGAACAAACTTTTGCATATTCATTTTTTTCACTAATTTTATTGCAGTATAGTTGATTTACAATGTTTTGTTAATTTCTACTGTACAGCAAAGTGATTCATTTATACACACAGACACATTTTTGCATATTCTTTTCATTATGGTTTATCCCAGGATATTGAATATAGTTTCCTGTACTATCCCGTAGGACCTTGTTATTTATCCATTCAATGTACTACAGTTTGCATCTGCTAATCCCCAAATCCCAATCCATCCCTCCCCTCTCCCCTGGCAACCACAAGCCTGTACTCTGTCTGTGAGTCTGTTTCTGTTTCATAGATAAGTTCATTTGCATTTGCATATTTTAAAAATGCAACAAAGTGACTTGCATTGTTGAGTGAAATCATGTCCATTTTTGTGTATGTGCTATTTCAGAAATCCTGTTCCTCAATGAAGTGCCCGTGAATGCCCCAAAAATTTGGCCATGTCACTCATTTCCAGCATAGCAGAGGCCACGCCCACCATCCACTTGTCCCCTGGTCCTCCTTGAGGTAATGAGCCCGATTAGAGCCCTCTGGCTTGGTACTCTAAATCCACATGGTCAGTGTTCTATAACTGGCACTCAGTGACTGTTTTTGATGGCAGGGCCTTCAGAAGCATGAACCGCAAAATGTTATCAAGGCAGGAGCCTCGTTTTCGTGGCCAACCTGTATAATCTATCTTGATGCCTTATAAGTGATACCAGGTGCTTAAGTTATTATTGCTTTTCACATTTCAAAGGCATACAGACTACCATTGGCCTCAATATAAAATAATAATTTCTGGCTGTAGGACTCGACACCCTATAGTCGAAAAGAAAGCCTTTCCTTCCTCATTTCTCAGTGACAGCCTGTAATCATCTTTGAGTAATTTTTAAGATTCTTTCTAAACCACCATTTCCCTCATCATGTCGGCTGGGGAACAGCTTCTCCATGTATGAATGGAATGGTTCTCATTCCTTTCCAAGCTCAGCCACCCAGCTAGTAAGAAAAGGTAGCTGTAAATCTCTGTCAACTTTCTTTTTTCAACAGTTCTGCTGGGAGCAGAGTCAGATGATAAAGTCAGCTCACCACCAGATACTGGGGACCTGCGGGGAAAGTTTCAGGTATCCACTAAAGAGAATATGATTTTACCTACACCTGATCCCCTCATTCAGCTCCAGCCTATGCTTGAAGGAATGGGGACCAGGGGTGGATCTGGGCTTCTATTTAGCTGGCCCATCTCCTTCTTTAGGACTAGGACAAGTTTCAGGTAGCTTGTTTGGCTTCTTTAAATTCCAACTGGAATTTTTAATCCTACCCCATGTGTTGTTACTGTTGCTTAGCCGCTAAATTGTGTCTGATTCTCTGACTCCATGGACTGCGGCATGCCAAGCTTGTTAGTCCTTCAGCATCTCCCAGAGTTTGCTCAGATTCGTGTCCCCTGAGTCAGTGATGCTATCTAACTGTTTCATCCTCTGCCACCCTCTTCTCTTTTTGCCTTCAATCTTTCCCAGCATCAAAATCTTTTCCAATGAGTCTACTCTTCACATCAGGTGGCCAAAGTATTAGAGCTTCAGCTGCGGTATCAGTCCTTCCAATGAATATTCAGGACTGATTTCCTTTAGGATTGACCGGTTTGATCTCTTTGCAAAGGGACTACTCTCACGAGTCTTCTCCAGCACTACAATTCAGAAGCATCATTTCAGTTCTCAGCCTTCTTTATGGTCTCACATCTGTACCCAACCACTGGAAAAACCATAGTTTTGACTATATGGACCTTTGTCAGCAAAGTGACGTGTATGCTTTCTAACATGTTGTCTAGATCAGGCATAGCTTTCCTTCCAAGGAGCAAGCATCTTTTAATTTCTTGGGTGCAACATTAGACAACGGTAAAATGAACCCTGGGAAATCACAGCTTGGTGTATGTTTTACCTATAAGATGAAATTGTTTCATCTTTGTAAACCAAAATTAAAATTAACTCCATTTTATAATGAATGGTAATGACTAAATATGACAGTAATGATTGAAAATAATTTACTGTATCTGTGACTGTTTTCTGATGGGATTTAATAGACTCTTATACTCTGAATTGTACTAATTTTACTAGTTTAGACAAGCTATGTATCCCTTTTCCCATATTCCCCATGATTAACTATCATTACCATTTGATAAGAGCCCCTTATTTTAATTAGAATAATCATAGGGCTTATGATTCAATAAATATTCACTGAACTGCTTATATGTAAGACTAATGGGCATGCTAGAAAGATTAAAGAATTATTAAAGAATTACTAAGGCTTCTCCTTTTTTAAAATTGAGATATAATTGACATATACCATTGACAGACACCATAATGATTTGATTTTGGTATGTTATAAAATGATCACCACAATAAGTCTAGTTAACATTCAACACCACACGTAGTTACAGATTTTTTTTTTTCCTATGATGACAGCTTTTAAAATCTATCTAAGGCTTATCCTTGACCCCAAAAGAGCAATTGTGACCTAGAGAAAACAAAGGTAAAGAAATGCAACAAATATAATATGAATAAGCAGAATTAAATACATGGTAAATGGATATTGGAGGAAGGAATGATTAATTTTAAGAGACAGTCCAGTTTCCCAAGTAGATAAAACTTGAGTTGGGCCTTCCAAACCATTGAAGGTATTTTCAACTCTGAAATTAGGGCTAATAGAAAGTAAATATTTGCTCTTGTTACACTTCCAACCTTTTTTCACACATGAAGTTTCCCCTAAGTCAAACCAAAAGCCTGAAATTAATTTGGTTATTTACTGTCGGGGCAATTATAGTATAGAAGCAAATTCACTCAGAGGCCACATGTGCCATACTTAGAGAAGAATGGGAAGGGCATCCCAAGGGCAGACACCAGCCTGAGCAAAGGCCCAGAGGCATGAAAAGCTGGTAGTGCTCATGGGGAGCGTTGGGGAGTCTAATATGGCTGCAGTAACTGGCCAGACACTAGAAGGCTAAGTACTAAGGTAAGGAGTGTGGCCTTGAGCTGCAGACCACATGCAACTATATCAAACTTTCTTGGCAGAGTGTAAACCTGCATTCTGAGTTTTAGAAGAGAGCTGTGTAAAGATATGGCTTGAGGAACCCAGAAATTGAATTTAACAAAATATATTAAGGAGGTCATTGTCATGATTCACCCCAAAACTCTGAAACTGACAGTAAGAAAAGGAAAGGCGGAAAGAAGACACATAGACGTAACATTGTTTATGGCCTTTGTACAAGTTTTTATAGCAATTGCTTATAAGGTCCATCATCTCAATGACTGTACTCATGGGATTTTAGTTTATGGAAGTGACTGCATGATAACATGGAGGGACTAATGCCACTAAAAGATTCTTATTACTCACATTTCCCAAGGGTGGGGGTGCTGGCATGCCATGTAAGGCCACATGGGGACACACCAGTTTTGTCCAAGAGGCAGAAAGAAATGAGAGGAAAGCCTAGGTCAGACTTGATTGGTGTTTCCGTGGGGTTGCCCATGCAGGGCAGGGTCCACAGCTTAGGACTGGCTAGTTTGAATAATTCTAGCTGGCCTTGGGACATACAGGCTTCCCCGCTTGTCTGATACCTAACCCTGGGGTTTTGTGTGAGAGTTAGATAAAGGGGTGGTTCAGAGTATACTCTGGGTCACAGGGGAGATGTAAACAACTCTGGCTGTTTGTTTGGCCCTACGATTGTTGCTGTTTAGTCGCTAAAGTGAAAGTGAAAGTCGCTCAGTCATGTCCAACTCTTTGCGACCCCATGGACTATACAGTCCATGGAATTCTCCAGGCCAGAATACTGGAGTAAGTAGCCTTTCCCTTCTCCAGGGGATCTTCCCAATCCTGGGACCAAACCCAGTTCTCCCACACTGCGGGCGGATTTTTTACCAGCTGAGCCACAAGGGAAGCCCAAGAATACTGGAGTGGGTAGCCTTTCCCTTCTCCAGGGGATCTTCCCCACCCAGCTCTCTGTGACCCCATGGACTGCAGCACGCCAGGCTCCTCTGTCCTCCACTGTTTCCTGGAGTTTGCTCAGATTCATGTCAACTGGGTCAGTGATGCTGTCCGTCCCATCTTCTGCCGCCCCCTTCTCCTCAGTCTTTCCCAGCATCGGGGTCTTTTCCGATAAATTAATGGATACACAATGGACAAATACAGAATCTAAGAAAACGCAAGTATGAAGATCTCTACATGTATCCTGGTGGTTCAGATGGTAAAGAATCTGCCTTCAGTGTAGGAGACCTGGGTTCGATCCCTGCATGGGGCAGATCCCCTGGAGAAGGGAATGGCTACCCACTCCAGGATTCTTGCCTGGAGAATTCCATGGACAGAGGAGGCTGGCAGGCTACCGTCGATGGGGTCGCAAAAAGTCAGATATAACTGAGCGATATTTGGATATTTGGATACATACTTTATTACTTAATCCTCTCAACCATGTGCAGTAAGTGCCAGATTGTCCCCATTTTACACAAGAAGCAACTGAGATCCAAAGCGGTTCAGCAATTTGCCCACGTTCACACTAGTGAATGATTTTTCCAGCCAGATTCAGTTCAGGTCATGGTCAGCTTCCCCCCCTGCTACTAAGCTCTGTCCCTACATGCACTTCTCACTCTGGACTCAGCACGTGAGAGTAGTTCTGTTGGAAAAGTGGTGGGAACTTTTTGAAGCCCCCTCAGAGCTGATTAGACTAGGGGACAGAAGTGGGTGTATGCGCTTCACTATCTCTCTCTAATTCTTTATGCTTCTGCTTGCTTCGTCAGAAGAGTGTGAAGATGTATTTGCATACTGGTGGCCTCCCATGCAGCACATTATAAGAAAATATTATTAAGTATGATGTGTGACTTCAGCACTGTCTCCTCTGTTCCCAGAAACTGATTCTAGACTTTGACTTTTTTTTTTTTTTTTCTGATCTCTTTGACTCTGGGACTTGGGAGGTCTCGTGTCAGCAAACAAAGCCCTTGGCAGACTCTTTCTCCCCTGTGTCATGAGCCAGTGATCCAAATTGGCTATGGAAGAGTCTCTGAATTCCCTGGGATAGACTCTGAGGTCCTGCATCAATAACTACCCCATTTGGTCATTGTCCAGTACTTCCTTGGATCATCCCACCACTCCCCGTGAGGTCTGTCTCTTCCCAGCCGCCAAGGCTTTGTTCTCTAACATTTGGCTGCCTTCTCATCCCTTCTCTCCACACATCTTCATGCCTCACTTCCACAAAGAGCCAGCTTGGTGCTCAGCCTCTGTGGGAGGGTGGCCGCAGAACATGTAAATCACACAGCCACATCCATGAAGCATCTGCTTTGCAAAAGCCGTGAGGGGGATACAGGACCACGAGTGGCCCAGGTCAAGATCTCAGGGAGCTTGGGACGGCTTGAGAGGCAGAGTGAAATGGTGAGTGAGTGAAGTCACTCAGTCGTGTCCGACTCTTTGCAACCCCACGGACTGTAGCCCACCATGCTCCTCTGTCCGTGGGATTTTCCAGGCAAGAATACGGGAGTGGGTTGCCATTGCCTTCTCCAGAAGATCTTCCCAACCCAGGGATTAAACCTCCACTGGAGAAGGGAATGGCAAACCACTTTACTATTCTTGCCTTGAGAACCCCGTGAACAGTATGAGTAGTATGAAAAGACAGTATATCTTTTTAAAATTAACAAAGGTTTTAGTTGTGAAACAATTTTAAGTCACCCTCATGCAAATCTTAAGGGAAATCTTAAACAGAAATTATTCTGAAGGAGTTCCACTGGAGAAAAGATTTCAATTTTTGTCGATGGATTATTTTAATCAAGTTAGATATGGAAAAGAGCTAAGTCATATTTCAGGGCTTTTAGGGTATTTAATTTAAACAACCCAAGCTAGTTCCATATATCAATGTAGATATTTTTCCTGTTGTTGTTCAGTCGCTCGGTCGTTTCTGACTCTGTGACCCCATGGACTGCAGCAAGTCAGGTTTCTCGGTCCTCCACTATTTCCTGGAGTTTGCTCAAATTCATGTCCACTGAGTTGGTGATGCTATCTAACCATCTCAGGCTCTGCTGCTCCCTTCTCCTCTTGCCTTCAATCTTTCCCAGCATCAAGGTCTTTTCCAATGAGTCCACTCTTCACATCAGGTGGCCAAAGTATTACAGATTCAGCATCAGTCTTTCCAGTATTCCAATATTCAGGGCTGATTTCCTTTAGGATTGATTGATTTGATCTCCTTGCTGTCCAAGGCACTCTCAAGAGTTTTCTCCAGTATCACAATACAAAAGCATCAGTTCTTCAGTGCTCAGCCTTCGCTATGGTCAAACTCTCACATCCCTACATGACTATTGGAAAAATCATAGCTTTGGCTATACGGAGTTTTGTTTGCAAAGTGATGTCTCTGGTTAGCAATACGCTGTCCAGGTTTGTTACAGATTTCTTTACCAGGAACAAGCGTTTTCTAATCTCACTGCAGCAGCCATCGTCTACAGTGATTTTGGAGCCCACGAAAGTAACATCTGTCACCACTTCCACTTTTTCACCTTCTATTTGTCATGAAGTGATGTAGATTTTTTTTCTATACACAGAAAAAAGCTGAAGCCTCAGTTTGACTATAGGCTTCTAAATACACACCACTGGGATGTCATCTTTAGAAGTTTGATCACATTAGCAAGTAAAATTTAATTTAGATAACGTGCTAGTCGTGTTTGACTCTTTGCAACCTCACCAACTGGAGCCTGCCAGGCTCCTTTGTCAGTGGGATTCTCAAGGCCAGAATACTCGAGTAGGTTGTCATTTCCTTCTCCAGTGGTCTTCCCAATTCAGGGATCTAACCCACATCTCCTATGTCTCCAACATTGGCAAGCAGTTTTTTACCACTAGCGTCATCTGGGAAGCTCTATTTAGATTACATTCCTTTATAAATTAAAGAACTTAGTATCAGAAATAATTACAAGGGTGAACATCCATTTACTCCCCCGTTTTATTCTTAGAAAAAACATTTTGTTGAGGCTGATAACCAAAATGATATGTATAGAATAAAGGCAAAATGAGACAAAGAGAAAATAGGATAACAAAATGTCAGATGTGAAATGAACATTCCCTAGTTGACCCAAAATCTCCATAAAGTTTTCTACCCATCAATATGAAGTGGAATGCATGGTCAGTTACATGATTCTTAAGGTAAAAATAAACTGGTTGCTGCTCAAAAATACAACTACTTCTAATACTAAAATGGCAGAGAAATTTTCTTGCAGGTGTTCAGAAAAGAGAGTAAGACATTAGATAATAAATATCTCCACCTCCCAATATTAAACCCAGCAATGAGGTTCAGAGAATCATATCCATCAATCCCCTCAGCATTTCTGAGCTACGGCATCATGAACATGACAGTTTCATAAAAGGAATTCTGCAGAAAGACCAAAGGGCCTGCATTAACCCAAGAATATATTTAAAGCCTTGATTCTGCACTAAAGGATGGAGCAATATCACACCTTTCCAGCAGAAGTGGGTCACAAGATTTGGTGGGAAGGGAGATCACAAAAGTTGGTGCTTTTCCCACTAAGCTGGTTTACATGCCTCAGCCCATTCTGCAGGTATTCTCCATTCTTTCAGAAGGTAATCAACTGTAAAGCTGTGAGATTTGTCAAGGGAACAAATCATTGTCCTTCAGGATTGTGGTGCCCAAGACAGTCTAAGAGAACCTAGAATATATCTAGGAGCAATGAGAAGCCTAAGACCAAATTCAACTTATATAAAACTGCTGCCCTTCAGGCTATCTTCTATGGATACTGTTTCCACCAGAAAGTTTGAAAAATATTAACTTGCTGAAGTTAGCATATATAAAGAGGAACTTATAACAATATCTGTAAATATGCTTTAGGAAGTGGTTGTTTTACAAATAGATGAAAACTCACCTACTGAAATAATTAAAATAAGTGTACTAAATTATGATTTATAGAAATGTGATTGTGGCTTATCATGTATAAGCAGCAAGGAGCTCACCAAATGTCATTAAGCTATTTTAAATGGCTCCAGAGCAACCAACCATTTGCTTGAATTGAGATCAGTGAGGCTTCTCAGATACTAAAACACAGAACAGAATACCCATAGAAAGGATGAGAGCTTTTAAAAAACAAGGGGAATGGTACTGCCAGCATATTAGAATTCAGGTCCTGCCTTTTGCCAGAGGCTAGAGTTCTGGACAGTGCTATGAATTTACACATTACTCTGGATCCCCCACCCCTATTATATAAGCAATACCTTCTCATGGAAAGAAATTCCGTCTTTGAAGGGAGTGAAAGAAAAGCATCAGCGCCCATTTCCCCTCCCCAGAAGACTTAGACTTACTTTAAATGCTGCTATAACATGTCTAGTGAAGGCCTGGAAAAGTTAAGATTCTAATAAGCAATGATTACTTCCTGAAAGCTGTCACCGCACCATGCAAACCTTCATTATTGGCAAGACCCAGGGAGTGCGAGCATGATCGGTCTCTCAGTCATGTAGGACTTTTTGTGATTCCATGGACTGTAGCCTGGTAGGCTCCTCTGTCCATGGGATTTTCCAGGCACTGGAGCGGGTTGCCATTTTCTCCTCCCAGGGATCTTCCTGACTCAGGCATTGAGCCCACGTCTCCTGCACTGGCAGGCGACTGAGCCACCTGGGAAGCCCCCAGATTCAGGGTGAGAGCATACAGTGAGACAGTTTCAACACATAAACTTTCTTACAAGTTTAATGCTTCCGAAATAAGAATCTTGTGCAACAAACAATGATTGCGTGTTCTAAAAAGTATTAGCAGCAGTGTAAATCTTCTGTTGCTGTTAAGAACACAGAATAAAGACTTCCTGAATGAAGCCTTGTTTTTAATATTTAGTTCTGCCTGAAGATTGTTATCTAACTATTGGCATTAACAGTCATAAATCTAATTTCTCATATTTGAGTTTTCTGTTAAACTACATTTATCTATCACATGATATCAGGAGACATTAAAATTATGTTTCATTTTCTTCAGCTTTGCCACAAAGGGAATACACAGTTTATGCAAGGATTTCTAAAGTGCAACACTGATAAGCCAAAAAAGATATTAATGTTAGAAATACTTGCCCTTCCTGTGATTTTTCCTTCTGAAAAATCAGTTCTAAATCTCTGAAAGAGAAGACATAAAAAACATAGTTTATAACAACAGACTTATTAAGAGAGACTCTCAGTTCAGTACTTTCTATCCAAAGTAAGTAAAATCCCAACTTGGTAATCCTGATATTAAAAAATGTTATTCAAGTTATAGTTGAAGGAGATTCAATAAAAAGTATGTGAAATTTTATTGAAAATCAGGGTAGATTAAACATACAACTGCTTTGTTCTATATAATGCATTTAAAAAGACCTAAAAGAACTATCAAACCTAGAGGATTATCCAGCCTCTTAGTAAGAAAAAAGTAAAAGTTTCACAGTGTCAATTAAGGGTCAGTTAATGGGAAAAGGGCTCAGAACACCAGTATCTGTACTTTAATGTAACTCATTTAAAAAAAAGAGAGAAATTTAGTGTATTAATATGATACAATTCTCACCAATGCTTCTGTAAGAAGTTCTGTTCTGTGCTCTGTAGAAAATTTTAACGTTTCTGACTTTTTCCCACTGCCTTTACGAAATGTGAGGTTGAACTCTGTTCCTTGTCCTTTTCCTACAGGGCTGATGCTGCAAATGTCTCCATAAGGCCACTAACAAAAAAAGGGAAATCATTCAACTGGTGCTACACTGTGATGAAATGCAACACTTATTTTTACCATTTTAATTTCAAATCACTGATTAAATGATAAAACTTTACAAAACAGTACTGAGATCTAGAAAGTGTTTTGTTTTACAGTAATTCTACAAAACAAACTAAAGTTTTCAGAGACAATAATAAAAAAGTTATGTTTTCCAATTTCAATGCCTGACTGATTAATGATTGATCAATCCAAAGCAACTAAAATACACAGATATGAAAAGATCTGCGGACTAACATTTTATGATTATCTCCAAACCTTTAAAAATAGCAACAAAAAGAGGAATCTGTAAAACATGCCTAATTTGGACTTAAATTAGAATATTTTAAGTGTTTATTTACCCATATTCAGTTTAGTCTTGTCTTTATAAATAGCAACCTTATTTTTATGACATACATTTTCTAACCACTGCACTTAAGACTTATATATGTCTGTATTACAGTAACAATATTGCCCTTAAAATTATAAACAATTTACAAATTTTACATTAAAATGATGTTTATAATCAAAGTAACAGTAAAAAGTTATACTCCTTAGAGCCTAGAAATATGCACACATATGCTCCCTTTATTTATTTATGTTTGGTCCTGAGTATTGGGCATTATATAAGCATATTAATCTTTTTCAAATTTGACATTTCTATCCTTCCTGGCCTGATTTCAGGCCAAGGAGCACTGGCTTTTAAAATTCAAGTGGAGTTCACCTAATAGCTTCTAAAATTATTACCTGATTTGTTACTTCTAAGGTATTGGGATTATATGTAGTAATCGCATGGGTTCCAACTGAAAAGACACGCTTATACCTACAAAGGAAATCAAGTACTTAAATTCAGTCTTAAAGGAAACATTTTATAAGAACACAAAAGAAACTTCTCAATAAATAAATAGAAATGTATTAGTTGATTTAATGTGACTAAATACAGCTTTGTTTTATATTCTTACATTTTTAATGCTCTGAAATGCCACTGATATAAAAATCTACTCATCACTCCATCTACTGTGAAACAATAAGACCCTTAAGTAGAAAAGTAAAAGCTATGGGAGCAATCTTTGTTGTTAGTACATATGAAGTTAAGGAAAAAACTGCCAGATGATGCCAAAATATTATAAATGGGAAAATTTTTTAAAAAAAGACACTATACACTAGTAATTCTTTCAAAATATACTTTCAACAAGATCGTGATACAAATGAAGGAAAAGCTACAGCCTACAAGTGGTCAACACAGTCCTTTTTCTGGAATCTTAATGATTTCTATTTAAGCAACTACCTATACTACAATTAAGTGTTGCAATTTTATAGAAGTAGGAAGCCTACATCACAGACAAGCAATTTTCACTTCTTAAGTCACTTCCTTCACTTAAAGCAACATATCTGAAGGAGAATAACCATTTGGGTATCAGTAATTTTTTTAGAAGAGAGAAAAATTCATAATGATAAAAAGTGGAAACTGAATTACAAAAACTTATTTAAAACTGACAAATTAGCTCTTTGAAAATAAAATAATAAACTAGGGCTGTGCTGCGAGCTCAGTCGCTTAGTCATGTCTAACTCTTTGCAACCCCATGGACTGTAGCCCACCAGGCTCCTCTGTTCATGGGATTCCCAAGGCAAGGATACTGGAGTGGACTGCCATCTCCTTCTCCAGAAAATAAGTCTAAGAAAATACAAAAACAAAATTAAGAATAAGATAATTTACAACCATAGACACAGAAGAAAAAAACGATGTAAGTCTATGCTGATAAATATGATAATTAAGAATAAATCAACATCTATTACAAGAATTTAAGAAAGCTGCAAACAATTATATCCTACAAAAGTACCAGGATCAAATAAGAAGATGAAACCCTAAAGGAACAGGTAAATTCTATGCTTCTTCAATTGTTCCAGGAAACAAACTAAAGGTTCTCAGTTCTTCCAGGGATAATAAAATTTGGCAAAACAAACAAATCTATTTTTAAATAAATACTATCAATAAGAATTAAATGATAGATTAAAATAGTAATACACCATGACCAAAGGCAGTTCACTTTAGGAAAACAGTTGAATATTAGAAAAATGTATAATTAGCATATTTATTTAAATATCTTTCGGTATTTTAGTAAGAGATTTTTAAATTATCAAAATGGATGTTAAATATAATCAGATGCCTTTTTTATATGTACGGAAAAGGTTGTGCTTCTCTGCTTTAAACTATCAATACAGTAAAAAGGTATACATTACCATAAACCAACAGTCACTATCTGACTCAAAGGTCACACACTAGGAGTATTCTCATTAAGATCAAGAGAGCTCTTTCAAATTTTAATTTCCTATTATTTTTTCTAATCAGTACATTATATAATAAAAATTACAAAGTTTCCATTTGGGGGATAAAATGATAGATTTTATTAATCTCTACCATTCTGCTGTATTACAAAATTTTTCCCTAATTTCTTATGTTGAAGGTGGCATGGAAAACTAAACAATGAGCACACTTCCTTCTAATATAAAAACATTCATTTGCTGCTTTGTAAGTGGCATCACCAACGCGATGGACATGAGTTTGAGTAGGCTCCAGGAGTTGGTGAGGGGACAGGGAAGCCTGGCATGCTGCAGTCCATGCAGTCACAAAGAGTCAGCTGCGACTGAACTGAACTGAACTGAAAGTGGGGAGAGGGTTGAGGGACAGATGAAGTAGCTAAGGATTCATCTAAATAGCTCAAAAGTCTCAAAGTTTCAGAGGCTTAATTAATGGGAACAAAGAAAACCAAAGAAATAAAATCTTATTAAACCAGTATTTGCTTCAGAAGATAGCATAATGAAATCAAATGTATGGCAGAAATATGAATTCACAAATTCTAACTTTCAGAATCATCTTGACAGACAGGCCAATATTTTTACCTTTAAAATTTTTTATTGCCGTATAGTTGACTTAAAGTGTTGTGCTAGTTTCAGCTGTACAGCAAAGTGAATCAATTATACATATAAATATATCCACTTTTTTAAGATTCTTCTTCCATATAGGTCATTACAAAATACTGAGTAGAATTCCCTGTGCTATACAGTAGGTTTTACTAGTTCAGTTCAGTTCAGTTCAGTTGCTCAGTCATGTCCGACTCTTTGCGACCCCATGAATCGCAGCACGCCAGGCCTCCCTGTCCATCACCAACTCCCGGAGTTCACCCAAACCCATGTCCATCAAGTTGGTGATGCCATCCAGCCATCTCATCCTCTGTCGTCCCCTTCTCTTCCTGCCCCCAATCACTCCCAGCATCAGAGTCTTTTCCAATGAGTCAACTCTTTGCATGAGGTGGCCAAAGTACTGGAGTTTCAGCTTTAGCATCATTCCTTCCAAAGAACACCCAGAATTGATCTCCTTTAGAATGGACTAGTTAGCTATCTATCATATATAGTGGTATCTAGGTCAATCTCAGTCTCCCAATTTATCCCTCCCTCCCTTCCCCATCCGCCCCAACCATAAGTTTGTTTTTCACATCTTTTACTCTCTCTTCTATAAATGAATTCATTTCAAACATACCAATTTGTATAACCCTGAAATAAAACTACAAAATTGACTTTACTCTGGAAGCAAAAGCGTAAGAATTAAATCCCTGAAATGTTCCAAATATCAACTGATATGGTGATATTCATAATCTTAAGTTAATCTAAGTCAAGAATATATCCTTTTCAATTCTACACTAATCTCTACCCAACATAGCTCTTCCTAACATTTTTCTTGTGTAACTTTTTCATCTTGATTAGTGCTGTGCAAAAGAACTTTCCAAAATGATGAAAACATTCTGTAGGTACACTGTCCAATTAGGTAGCTCTTTTGAGCACCTGAAAGGTCTCTAATGAGCAACTGTAAACAGCCACGCTTGGTTAGTGGCTACCATATTGAAGAGTGCATTCTAGTTTCTGCAGCACAAGTATGCTGGAGTGAGATGTCCATTAGGCCCAAAATATTGCCATAACTGGTAAACTCAGAGCTCTAATGCTTCCTAAGAAGAAAGCTGTAAGAAAATTCTTAGGAGAATGTCCTGCCATTCCGCTCTCTTTCTCTTCTCTTTTTTCTAAGAGATCCACAGACCTCTCTCATCTAGGATGGCTGCTGCACTTCCCTTTAAGGTTAGGGTAAATATTGTACTCCTAGGTCATTTAAAACTTTTATAGAGGTGTTTTCATGGTCCAGTGGCTAAGAATCTGCCTTCCAGCCAGTGCAGGGGACACAGGTTCAATTCTTGGTCCCGGAAGATTCACACAACTACTGAGGCCACATGCTGCAACTATCCAGGACCAGAGGCCCTGCTCCGCAACAAAGAGAAGCCACCACAATGAGTAGCCCCTACTCACCGCAACTAGAGAAAGCCCACACACAGCAATGAAGACCCAATGCAGCCCAAAATTAATTAATTTATTAAAAAATAACTTAAAAAAAAAACACCCTTAAACCTTCCAAGTACCTAAAAAGCCCCCTTGGATACCAGATTTAGATTAAAATCAGAATGAGCTCACATGTATGGTATGTTAGTGAAACTTGCAATTTAAGATTTTTTTTAAAGTGAAATAAAGATGAATATTTTTAATGATAAAAGGTACAATTCACAAAGAAGATAGACATCATAAACTATTAGACATCTAACAACAAAAAATCAAAGATATATAAAACAAAAAAAATAAGGGAAAGAAAAAATATATAATCATAGTGAGACATAGTAACATTTCTCTGAGAATATCTTATCAAGTGCAGAAAAAATAAGGAGCATCTTGAATGATGTCATTAATAATTTGAATACGCTAAGTTTACATTAACATTAACCTTATATCCTACACAAATATTTTTAAAATTTTGTTATCTCATACGCTGTTATGTCCATAGGACATTTAGAAGAACTGGCAAAAAGGTAAACACTACTAAATTTCAAAAAGCAGAATTCTTTTTCTTGTGATCCAGATATATATACATATATTTACATACACACATATTATTTTTAAAATTATGTTCCATTATAGTATATAACAAGATATTGACTATAGCTTCCTTTGCTGTGGAGTAAACCTTTGGTGCTTGCTGCATATATATATTTTTTTAATTACAAATCTAGCTTTATATTTTTTACTAAGTCAAACAAGTAGAATCAAAATGCACAAATTTTTTTAGTTGGACAAAAATTCATGTTTTCTAAAATATATATTATACATGCTACTTATGTGTATGTATACAAGTTTTTCTGCTACACTTGATAAAGGCTTGAGAAAGAACATTAAAAAAAAGAAATGGAGAAACTGGAAAACATTAAATAAATGAAATAGGAGCACTGAATATGAAATAGAAAAAGTGAAACAAACTCGATAAAAGTAAAAGATCTTCATACAGTTCAGTTGTTTTTAAACATGCCTGCTCATTAGAAATATATCTGGAGCTCTGGCAAAAAAAAAAATAGAAATACCTGGGCATCTGTGGTGGTAGTGGTTTAGTCGCTAAGTCATGTCCAACTCTTGTGACCCTGTGGACTGTAGCCTGCCAGGCTCCTCTGCCCATGGGATTCTCCTGGCAAGTATACTGGAGTGGGTTGCCATTTCCTGCTCCAGAGGATATTCCCAACTCAGAAATCGAACTCGGGTCTCCTGCATTGCAGGCAGATTCCAAGGTAATTCTGATATGCATCTGGATTTGATCACAGGTTCTTCTATTTAATGGTACTCTTTGTAATACAGAATTCCATTATTTTTCTATTAACCAATCGTGATACAATGGTACTGAGTAATAATAGTTTTTCTTGTTGTTCATTCACTCAGTTGTGTCTGACTCTTTGCAACCCCATAGACTGCAGCATGCCAGGCTTTCCTATTCTGCACCATCTCCTGGAGTTTGCTCAAACTCATGTCCATTGAGTTGGTAATGCCATCCAACCATCTGATCCTCTGTCTCTCGCTTCTCCTTCTGCCCTCAATCTTTTCTTGCTTTCTTCTTCTTTTTAAAAAAGTTTATTTTTGGCTGCACAGGGTCTTTGCTGCTTTGCACAGGTGCATGGGCTTCAACAGTTGCAGCACGTGGGCTCAGTACCTGCAGACTGCGGGCTCTAGAGACATGGGCTCAGTGGTTGTTGTGCATGGGCTTAGATGCTCTGTGGAATTTTCCTGGGCCAGGGATTGAACCTAAGTCCCCTGCAATGGCAGGCAGATTCTTCTCCATTGCACCACAAGGAAATCCCGCTTTCATCTTTGAAATAAGCTTTTATAACATGATTTTTTTTCCATACAAAAACTTTTTTTAGGAAAGAAAAAACTAATAATGTTAGGTCATATATTCCATATTATCATGGACTGCCTCAATATTAAATGAGGACCTAATGGTGTGCTGGGTTCAATGATATGACAGTGAATAAGAGTTCCTTAAAGACCTAGTTTCGTCTGGGAAGATACTTTATTTATTATTTAGTTAACCAATTTAGATATCTTAAATAAAACTTCAAAGTAGTAAGAGCTAAGACAATTGTCAGTCGTTGTAAGAAAGTTTATTTCAGACGTGAATACTCTTAACTAGCTTCTATCAATTAGACATGCACAATATTATCAAGACAAAAACATTATAAAAACACTGGGCACCATCACAAGGTCATGTACTTCTGTACCGAAATTTGTACTATTCATTTATCTTAAGAGAAAACTCAACATTAGTTTTTTTGTTAAGTACAGAAAAAACTTGTGTTTATTGTAAAATAATGGTTCTCAGATGGTGCAGTAGTAAAGAATCCACCTGCCCAATGCAAGAGATGCAAGAGATGCAGGTTCGATCCCCGGGTCAGGAAGATACTCTGGAGTAGGAAATGGCAAACCACTCCAGTATTCTTGCCTGGAAATTTCTACGGACAGAGGAACCTGGTGAGCTACAGTCCATGAGGTTGCAAAGAGTCAAATACTAATGAGCTGCTGAACACACACAATGGTTCTCTATTTTCCTGAGAAAATAAAAACCTTTGTGTATTTATTTTAAAGTTAACATCTTTAATCCTTTCAGTGGATAGTCTATGCAACAGGTTTCAAATAAGCCAAAAAGATCTAAACAGAGCTGAAAGAGACGGCTTTTGTTACCTTATCTAGTCCTCATAATATACAGCTTGAACTCCTACAGGGCCCTGGGTAAAGTTGGCTACTTTTAATTGTTCACTAGCATGGTGCTGGAGTGACTGTGAGGAGATCCTCCAAGACAAAGAGCAGAGAAGCCAGAGCAAGATGGTAGGTACTAGAGCAGTGACTGCGCAGCCCTGGAGCCACTTTGAGGAGATACCCCACGTCCAAGGGCGAAGGAGAAGCCCCAGCAAGATGGTAGCAGGGATGAAATCATGTTTAGAAACAGACCCCATACCCTCCAGAGAGGCTCAGAGGACTCAAACAAACCTTTTGCACACCAGGACCCAAAGACCCCACAGAGACTGAAACAGAACTGTCTCTGAGTGTTTCCTGTGGAGGGAAGGGTCAAAAGTGGACTGCCACAGGGCCAGGGGTTCTGGGTGCAGCAGACTTGGGTATGGCATAAGCCTCTTGGAGGAGGCTGCCATTAACCTCACCATACAGCCGCCAGAACTTACACAGGACTGGGAAAGAGACTTTTGGAAGGCAAAAACAGAAACTTGTGCACACCAGGACCCAGGAGAAAGGAGCAATGACCCCACAAGAGCCTGATCTAGACGTGCCGATGGCTGTCTAGGAGTCTCCGGCAGAGGCCTGAGTCAGCGGTGGCCTTCTGTATGGTTAGGGGAACTGAATGTAGCAGTGCCTGCACGGGACCTTTTGAAGGAGGTCACTATTATCTTCATTACCTCCACCATGGTTTCAGTTCAGTTCACTCTGCTGTGTCCAACTCTTTGTGACCCATGCATTGCAGCACACCAGACCACCCTATCCATCACCAACTCCTGGAGTACACTTGAACTCATGTCCAATGAGTTGGTGATGCCATCCAGCATCTCAACATCTGTGGTCCTCTTCTTCTCCCGCCTTCAATCTTTACCATCATCAGGGTCTTTTCCAATGAGTCAGCTCTTCACATCAGGTGGCCAAAGGCTTGGAGTCTCGGCTTCAGCCTCAGTCCTTCCAATGAATATTCAGGACTGATTTCCTTGAAGATGGACTGGTTGGATCTCCTTGCAGTCCAAGAGACTCTCAAGAGTCTTTAGCACCAGAGTTCAAAAGCATCAATTCTTTGGCACTCAGGTTTCTTCATATTTCAACTCTCACATCCAAATATCACTACTGGAAAAACCATAGCCTTGACTAGACAGATCTTTGTTGGCAAAGTAATGTCTCTGCTTTATAACAGGCTGTCTACGTTGGTCATAACTTTCCTTCCAAAGAGTGTCTTTTAATTTCATGGCTGCAATCACCATCTGCAGTGATTTGGGAGCCCAGAAAAATAAAGTCTGACACTGTTTCCACTGTTTCCCCATCTATTTGCCATGCAGTGATGGGACTGGATGCCATGATCTTAGTTTTCTGAATGTTGAGCTTTAAGCCAACTTTTTCACTCTCCTCTTTCACTTTCCTCAAGAGGCTCTTTAGTTCTTCACTTTCTGCCATAAGCGTGGTGTCATCTGCATATTTGAGGTTACTGATATTTCTCCCAGCAATCTTGATTCCAGCCTGGCATTTCTCATGATGTACTCTGCATATAAGTTAAATAATCAGAGTGACAATATACAGCCGTGATGTACCCCTTACTCTATTTGGTCGTGGTGTCATCTGCATATTTGAGGTTACTGATATTTCTCCCAGCAATCTTGATTCCAGCCTGGCATTTCTCATGATGTACTCTGCATATAAGTTAAATAATCAGAGTGACAATATACAGCCGTGATGTACCCCTTACTCTATTTGGAACCAGTCTGTTGTGCCATGTTCAGCTCTAATTGTTGCTTCCTGACCTGCATACAGATTTCTCAAGACACAGGTCAGATAGTCCCATCTCTTTCAGAATTTTCCACAATTGTGGTTATCCACATAGTCAAAGGCTTCGGCATAGTCAGTAAAGCAGAAATAGATGATTTTCTCGAACTCTTGTCAGTTTTTCGATAATCCAACGGATGCTGACAATTTGATTTCTGGTTCCTCTGCCTTTTCTAAAACCAGCCTAAATGGCTGGAATTTCATGATTCACGTACTGCTGAAGCCTGGCTTGGAGAATTTTGAGCATTACTTTACTAGCATGTGAGATGAATGTGATTGTGCAGTAGTTTGAGCATTCTTTGGCACTGCCTTTTTTGGGATTGGAATGAAAACTGACGTTTTCCAGTCCTGTAACCACTGCTGAGTTTTCCAAATCTGCAGGCATATTGAGTGCAGCACTTTCACAGCATCACCTTTTACGACTGAAATAGCTCAACTGGAATTCCATCACCTCCACTAGCTTTGTTCATACTGCTGCTTCCTAAGGCCCACTTAACTTTGCATTCCAGGATGTCTGGCTCTAGGTCAGTGATCATACTATCGTGATTATCTGAGTGGTGAAGATGTTTTTTGTAGAGATCTTCTGGGTATTCTTGCCACCTCTTCTTAATATCTTTTGTTTCTGTTAGGTTCATACCATTTCTGTCCTTTATTGGGTCCATCTTTGCTTTTGAACTGTGGTGTTGGAGAAGACTCTTGAGAGTCCCTTAGACTGCAAGGAGATCCAACCAGTCCATTCTAAAGGAGATCAGTCCTGGGTGTTCACTAGAAGGACTGATGCTAAAGCTGAAAATCCAATACTTTGCCCACCTCATGCGAAGAGTTGACTCACTGGAAAAGACCCTGATACTGGGAGGAATTGGGGGCAGAAGAAGGGGACTACAGAGGATGAGATGGCTGGATGGCATCACCGACTCGATGGACATGAGTTTGAGTAAACTTCGGGAGTTGGTGACGGACAGGGCGGCCTGGCATTGTGCAATTCATGGGGTCGCAAAGAGTCAAATACGACTGAGCAACTGAACTGAACTGAACTGGCATGAATTGTTCTCTTGGTATCTCTAATTTTTTTGAAGAGATCTTTAGTCTTTCCCATTATATTGTTTTCCTCTATTTCTTTGCAGTGATTACTGAGGAAGGCTTTCTTATCTCTCCTTGCTGTTCTTTGGAACTCTGCATTCAAATGGGTTTATCTTTCCTTTTCTCCTTTGCTTTTTACTTCTTCTTTTCACAACTACTTCCTTTTTCTTTGGGATGGTCTTGATCCCTGCCTCCTGTACAGTGTCACAAACCTCCATCCATAGTTCTTCAGGCACTCTGTCATCTGATCTAATCCCTTCAATCTATTTGTCACTTCCATGGTATAATTGTAAGCGATTTGATTTAGCTCATACCTGAATAATCTGGCCTGGAGAATTCCATGGACTGTATAGCCCATGGGGTTGCAAAGAACTGGACACAACTGAGCAACTTTCACTTTCACCAACTGAGCTATGCTCAGTTAACTGACTTTCACTAACTTCGTCTATGACATTGTAGAGTGACACTAGCAAATCTGTACTCATCACATAACTAATCATTTTAACTAAACCTTTGCAAGGAGTAAAACTGTTCAGAATCTGTAAAGAGGCACTAGAACAGCATTTTAGCTGGCTTCTAAGAATGCATTCCAGGGTCTAACTGGGACACAGAAACCCTAAGAAAATTAACTGTTCTGGGCAGAAAGAAGGAAGTATACTAGGTCCCTGGGGCACATTAACTAATCAATTAAATTTAAAAGGGATCTGATAATCTGGCGCTGCCTGAGGGAGCAGCCCAAGTCCAAGGTCAGGGCTGCCAAGAGGAGCTACCTCATTTCCAAGGTAAGGAGCAGAGGCTGCGCTTTGCTGGAGAGCCGTGAAGAGATAACCCACATCCAAGGTAAGAGAAACCCAAGTTAAAACGGTAGGCACTGAGAGAGGGCATCAGAGGGCAGACAGACTAAAAGCACAATCACAGACAACTAGCCAACCTGATCACATGGACCACAGCTTGTCTGACTCAAATAAACTAAGCCATGCCGTGTGAGGATATCCAAGACGGAGGGGTCATGGTGGAGAGGTCTGACAGAATGTGGTCCACTGGAGAAGGGAATGGCAAAACACTTCAGTATTCTTGCCTTGAGAACCTCATGAACAGTAAGAAAAGTCAAAAAAATTAGGACACTGAAAGATGAACTCCCCAGGTCAACAGATGCCCAATATGCTACTAGAGATCAGTGGATAAATAACTCCAGAAAGAATAAAGGGAAGGAGCCAAAGAAAAAACAACACCCAGTTGTGGATGTGACGGGTGATAGAAATAAGGTTCGATGCTGTAAAGAGCAATATAGCATAGAAACATGGAATGTTAGGTCCATGAATCAAGGCAAATTGGAAGTGGTCAAACAGGAGATGGCAAGAGTGAATGTCAACATTTTAGGAATCAGCGAACTAAGATGGGCTAGAATGGGTGAATTTAACTCAAGATGACCATTATATCTACTACTGTGGGCAGGAATCCCTTAGAAGAAATGGAGTAGCCAACATGGTCAACAAAAGAGTCTGAAATGCAGTACTTGGATGCTATCTCAAAAACGACAGAATGATCTCTGTTCATTTCCAAGGCAAACCATTCAATATCATGGTAATCCAAGTCTATGACCCAACCAGTAATGCTGAAGAAGCTGAAGTTGAATGGTTCTATGAAGACCTAGAAGACCTTTTAGAACTAACACCCAAAAA
>SJYX01023152.1:330671-359190 GCA_006410675.1 Oreotragus oreotragus
AGTTAGAACTGGACATGGAACACGGACTGGTTCCAAATAGGGAAAGGAGTACGTCAACGCTGTATATTCTCACCCTCCTTATTTAACTTCTATGCAGAGTACATCATGAGAAACGCTGGGCTGGAAGAAGCACAAGCTGGAATCAAGACTGCCGGGAGAAATATCAATAACCTCAGATATGCAGATGACACCACCCTTATGGCAGAAAATGAAGAGGAACAAAAGAGCCTCTTGATGAAAGTGAAAGGGGAGAGTGAAAAAGCTGGCTTAAAGCGCAACATTCAGAAAACTAAGATCATGGCATCTGGTCCCATCACTTCATGGCAAATAGATGGGAAAACAGTGGAAACAGTGACAGACTTTTTTATTTTGGGGCGCTCCAAAATCACTGCAGATGGTTATGGCAGCCATGAAATTAAAGATGCTTGCTCCGTGGAAGAAAAGCTATGACCAATCTAGACAGCATATTAAAAAGCAGAGACATTACTTTGCCAACAAAGTTACATCTAGTCAAAGCTTTGGTTTTCCCAATAGTCATGAATGGATATGAGAGCTGGACCACCAAGAAAACTGATGCTTTTGAACTGTGGTTTGGGAGAAGACTCTTGAGCGTCCCTTGGACTGCAAGGAGATCCAACCAGTCAGTCCTCAAGGAAATCAGTCCTGAATATTCACTGGAAGAACTGAAGCTGAAACTTCAATACTTTGGCCACCTGATGCGAAGAACTGACTCACTGGAAAAGACCCTGTTTCTGGTAAAGATTGAAGGCAGGAGAAGGGGATGACCTAGATTGAGAGGGCTGGATGCATCACTGACTTGATGGACAGGACTTTGAGCAAGCTTCGGGAGTTGGTGATGGACAGGGAAGCCTGGTGTGCTGCAGTGAACGGGGTTACAAAGAGTGGGACACGACTGAGTGACTGAACTGATCTGAACTGGGTTCACAGTAATATTAAACATGAGGTACAAAGACTTGCCCCATGCTCCCAGTCTCACCCTCCACATCCTCCCCCTTTACCAAGAACCCCTACCAGAGATTTGTTTCATCTATATCTGATCAAGGTACATTGACACATCTGTATCCAACAAAGTCCCAGCTGACATTAGAGTTCACTCTTGAGTGTCTCACATTCTATGCTTTGGACAAAGTATCCAAGTGTATCTACCATTACAGTATCATGGAATAGTTTCACCTTCCTAAAAATCTTCTGAACTCTATCCTTTCTTCCCTGCTACAAACCTTGGATGCCACTGGATTTTCCAGGCAAGACTGCTGGAGTGGGTTGCCATTGCCTCCTCTAATTTACTTTCTATAAAGTATCCCTTTTCTACAGTGCTATGTAGTTGGAATTATACAACACATAGCCTTCACAGATTAGCTTCTTTCGCTTAGTATTTAAGTTTTAAGTTTAAGTTTCTTCCATGTCTTTTCATGACTTGATGGTTCATTTCTTTTTAGAACTGAGTAATATTCATTGTCTGCATATATTACTTTATTTACTCATTCACCTACTGAAAGACATTTTGGTTGCTTTCAAGTTTGGTAATTATGAACAAAGATGCTATAAACATCTGTGTGCAGGTTTCTGTGCAATGTAAGAATGTAACTTCTCAGCTTCCCTGGGTAAATTTAGTGTAACTGCTGGATCATATGGTAAGAGACCTGGAGGAGGGCATGGCAACCCACTCTAGTATTCTTGTCTGGAGAATCCTGCTGACAAAGCCTGGTAAACTATGGTACACAGGATTGCAAATAGCTGGATAGGACTGAAGCAAATTAGCACGCACATGCATGGTAAGAGAACGTTGAGTGTTGTAAGAAACCACCGAACTATCTTCCCAAAAAGCTGTACCATTTCACATTTCCACCAGCAATAAAGGAGAGTTCCTGTTGCTTCACATCCTCACCAGCATTTGGAGTTGTCAAGCATTCTGGATTTTGGCCATTTATCTCTACGTTTGCATTTCCCTGAATTACTTGTCAACTGCATATTTTCTTGTTTTCTCTTTTATGGCCATGCTGCATGGCATGTGGGATTGTAGTTCCCAGACCAGTAGAAGCACAGAGCTCTAACCACCAGACCACCAAGAAATTCCCGGCATACTTTCTTTGGTGAAGTCTCTGTTAAGATTTTTGGCTCACTTTTTAATCAAGTTGTTTGTTTTTTCACTTGTTAAGTTTTAAGGGTTCTTTGTACAGTAGAACAGTTCTTATCTTTTGCAGTTATTTTCTCCCAAATTGTCTTCACATTCTCTTGATAGTGTCTTTCAGAAAGCATACATTTTCAACTTTAATGTAGTCCACTCATCAATTCATTTTTTCATGACTTGGAAAGCAACACCTTTGGTGTTGTATCTAAAACATCATCACCATACCTAAGGTAATCTGGATGTTCTCCCATGTTATCTAGGAGTTTTATAATTTTGCATTTCGCATTTTGGTCTGTTATCTGAAATTTGAATTAATCTGAGTTAATTTTGTGAAGGATGTAGAATCTATGTCTAGATTCATTTTTTTGCAAGTGGATATCCAGGTGGCAAGTATCATTTGCTGAAAAGATTCTGTGCTCTTCAGCTGGGACGGTGGGGAGGAGAGGGTGGAAGGTACTCAAAGAGTAACAAGGAAACAGTTAAAAACAAACAAACAAAAAAAAGACTGTGCTTTTAATAGAGCATTGTGCATAAAATATAAAATTCCTATAAGGAGATATGGTCCTATTTGCACTTCTGAAAGATATTCAAATATCAAGATTGCCTGATAAGCACTAAGAGATGTACAAAGAAAACACAAAGACCACTCAGGACTGACTCATACCTGGTTCAGAGGCTGGCAGGGGCAAGGGTTAAAATCAACAAAGCAGGGAAAAAAACCTCAGGATTCCTAGACTTATCAGAGTTGGTGAAGTGTGTAAGTAACAGGCAGCTAAAGAGAAGAGTCTCTCTTCCTTGTCCAATTCTTCCTACTTACAAGAAAGGAATCAGAAATTCACCAGTTTCCCTTCCCCTTAACTCTTAACTCAAATTTCCTGTATCACATCATTCCAGGGGGCTATGAATATAGTGGGTACCTGCCAATGACTTATCACAGACATATCCCAATGTAGTGAAGCTAAAATCCTGTTCATATACTAAAATCCTACTTTTAAATTCAGAGCATTTGCTGCAATTAATGTATGCAAATATTAAAGTGATCCACAGGCAGATTTTCCACATAATTTCCATTCAGGAAAAAATTAAGAACCTAATTTTCAATATTACTCTGAAGTTTTCCATAAAGAATCTTCACTTCTGTTTAACTGAAATGTATGAATCTTCCTTTTATCAGAAATGACTTGGCAGGTCAAAAAGGAAACTTTGCTCTTTAATAAAATAAAAGTGTTTTTTACTAATGAAATCTTCTCCTACTTCTCGCTGTTTCCAGAACAAAGATAAAATTTAATTGTGTACAAGTGGGAAAATGACAAGCATAGCAGAAAAGCTACTCTGCCAGCCAAAGGATCTATAATGATGGCGAACAGACCTGAATCCTAAAATGATTAAAAAATGAGTAGTGGCTGCAAAGTGAAACATATGAAAACTATTATAAAGGTAACATGAAATAAGTGACATGAATATCCCCAAGAGAAATACCTGGAGAGGTTATCTTTAATTTAGGTATACTAAGGAAAATGGTATATCTACCAAGAAAGATGGTAGGCGTTGCAAGAGGGCATCAGAGGGCAGACACACTGAAACCATACTCACAGAAAACTAGTCAATCTAATCACACTAGGACCACAGCCTTGTCTAACTCATGAAACCAAACCATGCCCCCGGGGCAACCCAAGTTAGGCGGGTCGTGGTGGAGAGGTCTGACAGAACATGGTCCACTGGAGAAGAGAATGGCAAATCACTTCAGTATTCTTGCCTTGAGAACCCCATGAACAGTATGAAAAGGCAAAATGATAGGATACTGAAGGAGGAACTCCCCAAGTCAGTAGGTGCCCAATAAGCTACTGGAGATAAGTGGAGAAATAACTCCAGAAAGAATGAAGGGACGGAGCCAAAGCAAAAACAATATCCAGCTGTGGATGTGACTGGTGATAGAAGCAAGGTCCGATGCTGTAAAGAGCAATATTGCATATGAACCTGGAATGTCAGGTCCATGAATCAAGGCAAATTGGAAGTGGTCAAACAAGAGATGGCAAGGGTGAACGTCGACATTTTAGGAATCAGCGAACTAAAATGGACTGGAATGGGTGAATTTAACTCAGATGACCATTATATCTACTACTGCGGGCAGGAATCCCTCAGAAGAAATGGAGTAGCCATCATGGTCAACAAAAGAGTCCGAAATGCAGTACTTGGATGCAATCTCAAAAACGACAGAATGATCTCTGTTCGTTTCCAAGGCAAACCATTCAATATCACAGTTATCCAAGTCTATGCCCCAACCAGTAATGCTGAAGAAGCTGAAGTTGAACGGTTTTATGAAGACCTACAAGACCTTGTAGAACTAACACCCAAAAAAGATGTCCTTTTCATTATAGGGGACTGGAATGCTAAAGTAGGAAGTCAAGAAACACCTGGAGTAACAGGCAAATTTGGCCTTGGAATGCGGAATGAAGCAGGGCAAAGACTAATAGAGTTTTGCCAAGAAAATGCACTGGTCATAGCAAACACCCTCTTCCAGCAACACAAGAGAAGACTCTACACATGGACATCACCAGATGGTCAACACCGAAATCAGATTGATTATATTCTTTGCAGCCAAAGATGGAGAAGCTCTATACAGTCAACAAAAACAAGACCAGGAGCTGACTGTGGCTCAGATCATGAACTCCTTATTTCCAAATTCAGACTTAAATTGAAGAAAGTAGGGAAAACCGCTAGACCATTCAGGTATGACCTAAATCAAATCCCTTATGATTATACAGTGGAAGTGAGAAATAGATTTAAGGGCCTAGATCTGATAGACAGAGTTCCTGATGAACTATGGAATGAGGTTCGTGACATTGTACAGGAGACAGGGATCAAGACCATCCCCATGGAAAAGAAATGCAAAAAAGCAAAATGGCTGTCTGGAGAAGCCTTACAAATAGCACTGAAAAGAAGAGAGGCGAAAAGCAAAGGAGAAAAGAAAAGATATAAGCATCTGAATGCAGAGTTCCAAAGAATAGCAAGAAGAGATAAGAAAGCCTTCTTCAGCAATCAATGCAAAGAGATAGAGGAAAACAACAGAATGGGAAAGACTAGAGATCTCTTCAAGAGAATTGGAGATACCAAGGGAACATTTCATGCAAAGATGGGCTCGATAAAGGATAGAAATGGTATGGACCTAACAGAAGCAGAAGATATTAAGAAGAGGTGGCAAGAATACACAGAAGAACTGTACAGAAAAGATCTTCACGACCCAGATAATCATGAGGATGTGATCACTAATCTAGAGCCAGACATCTTGGAATGTGAAGTCAAGTGGGCCTTAGAAAGCATCACTAAGAACAAAGCTAGTGGAGGTGATGGAATTCCAGTTGAGCTGTTTCAAATCCTGGAAGATGATGCTGTGAAAGTGCTGCACTCAATATGCCAGCAAATTTGGAAAACTCAGCAGTGGCCACAGGACTGGAAAAGGTCAGTTTTCATTCCAATTCCAAAGAAAGGCAATGCCAAAGAATGCTCAAACTACCGCACAATTGCACTCATCTCACACGCTAGTAAAGTAATGCTCAAAATTCTCCAAGCCAGGCTTCAGCAATATGTGAACCGTGAACTCCCTGATGTTCAAGCTGGTTTTAGAACAGGCAGAGGAACCAGAGATCAAATTGCCAACATCCGCTGGATCATGGAAAAAGCAAGAGAGTTCCAGAAAAACATCTATTTCTGCTTTATTGACTATGCCAAAGCCTTTGACTGTGTGGATCACAATAAACTGTGGAAAATTCTGAAAGAGATGGGAATACCAGACCACCTAACCTGCCTCTTGAGAAATCTGTATGCAGGTCAGGAAGCAACAGTTAGAACTGGACATGGAACAACAGACTGGTTCCAAATAGGAAAAGGAGTACGTCAAGGCTGTATATTGTCTCCCTGCTTATTTAACTTATATGCAGAGTACATCATGAGAAACGCTGGACTGGAAGAAACACAAGCTGGAATCAAGATTGCCGGGAGAAATATCAATAACCTC
This sequence comes from Oreotragus oreotragus, assembly GCA_006410675.1. NCBI lineage: Eukaryota > Metazoa > Chordata > Mammalia > Artiodactyla > Bovidae > Oreotragus > Oreotragus oreotragus. The sequence goes on from SJYX01023152.1 coordinate 336,839, forward strand.
AGATATGCAGATGACACCACCCTTATGGCAGAAAGTGAAGAGGAGCTAAAAAGCCTCTTGATGAAAGTGAAAGAGGAGAGTGAAAAAGTTGGCTTAAAGCTCAACATTCAGAAAACGAAGATCATGGCATCCGGTCCCATCACTTCATGGGAAATAGATGGGGAAACAGTGGAAACAGTGTCAGACTTTATTTTTTGGGGCTCCAAAATCACTGCAGATGGTGACTGCAGCCATGAAATTAAAAGACGCTTACTCCTTGGAAGAAAAGTTATGACCAACCTAGATAGTATATTCAAAAGCAGAGACATTACTTTGCCGACTAAGGTCCGTCTAGTCAAGGCTATGGTTTTTCCTGTGGTCATGTATGGATGTGAGAGTTGGACTGTGAAGAAGGCTGAGCGCCGAAGAATTGATGCTTTTGAACTGTGGTGTTGGAGAAGACTCTTGAGAGTCCCTTGGACTGCAAGGAGATCCAACCAGTCCATTCTGAAGGAGATCAGCCCTGGGATTTCTTTGGAAGGAATGATGCTAAAGCTGAAACTCCAGTACTTTGGGCACCTCATGCGAAGATTTGACTCATTGGAAAAGACTCTGATGCTGGGAAGGATTGGGGGCCGGAGGAGAAGGGGACGACAGAGGATGAGACGGCTGGATGGCATCACGGACTCGATGGACGGGAAACTGAGTGAACTCCAGGAAATGGTGATGGACAGGGAGGCCTGGTGTGCTGCGATTCATGGGGTCACAAAGATTCAGACACGACTGAGCAACTGAACTGAACTGAAGAAGAAAAATATGTGACCATCTTTACTCTCACTACCAGTAATAGTTTTCTGAAATGTTGGGGTTGAGATGGAATCTCTTAAAACCGAGGCCCTAAAGCCCCCATATCACACACAAAATTTGTTGTATGCAGATATATGATCTAAAGAGAAGGTTTGTATAGCAACTCTAAAACAACAGAATATTTTCAATGTAGGGACATTTATTTTTTCATAAGACCAATGAGAAATACTTTAAACCTAGATTAGAATTGGCTACATAAAACTGTTGTTAGTCACTCAGTCGTGTCCAGTTCTTTGCAACCCCATGAACTGTAGCCCACCAGGATCCTCTGTCCATGGAATTTTCCAGCCAAGAATATTGGAGTGGGTTGCCATTCTGTTTTCCAGGGGATCTTCCAGACCCAGGGACTTAACCTGGGTCATCTGCATTGCAGGCAGATTCTTTATCAGCTGAGCCACCAGGGAAGGGCTACATAAAATAGGTAATATAATAAAAGATTCAGTGCCACATAATAATATATATAACATAATGAAATAACTATCACTATCTGGGAAATGTAGGACTTTTGAAAGGAAAAGTGAAAGTGTAGTTGCTCAGTCATGTCCAACTCTTTGCAACCCCATGGACTGTAGATCACTATGCTCCACTGTCCGTGGAATTTTCCCGCAAGAATACTAAATTGCCATTTTCTTCTCCAAGGGCTCTTGCTGACCCAGGGATCAAACTCATATCTCCTGCATCTCCTGCATTGGCAGGATGATTGGACTGCTTACCACTGAGCCACTTGGGAAGCCCTAGATATCCACATACAAAAGAATAAAGATGGATCCCTACTACCCACGATACACAAAAGTTACCCAAAATCAAAACTATAAAACTCTTAGAAGAAAACACAGGAATAAATCTTTGAGACCTTGAATCAGGTAATGGCTAACAACACAAAAAGTGGCAAATAGAAAGAAATAGATAAACTCGATTTCATCAAAATTTAAAACTTCATACTTCAAAGCACACCATCAAGAAAATGAAAAGACAAGCCACCAAACAGGAGAAATATTGGCAAATCATATCTCTATAAAAGACTTGTATTCATAATACATAAGGAACTCAAGCAACTCAACAAATAACCCAGTTAAAAAATGGGTAAATGATTTGAATAGACATTTCAAAAACAATTTTATTGTTGAAAATTCTGATCATAGATGTGGTCACCTTATTGGTGAGNTCTTATGCTGTCTAGGTTGATCATAACTTTCCTTCCAAGGAGTAAGCGTCTTTTAATTTCATGGCTGCAATCACCATCTGCAGTGATTTAGTTATCCTAAAAATGCTTACCATGCTCAGTAGGTGCTCAAGGTTTCCTCTTTAAAAGATATTTACTGAAAATCGAATTCAGAGAGCAAAAGTTGATATTCTATTTCTTTTAGACCCAATTAATGATCGCAGTTGAGTATTCAGAATGCCTTTGACCCTGACACCATGAACAACTAATTTTAACTGTAGAAAAATGTGCAAAAAATGCATGAAGTTATTGCTGAAGGAGAACTTTGGAAATACTTAAGTCAATTACCCTCACTTTATCGTCGAAGAATATGTGTGTGCTCAGTCACTCAGTCGTGTCCAACTCTTTGCGACCCCATGAATCGCAGCATGCCAGGCCTCCCTGTCCATCACCATCTCTCGGAGTTCTCTCAGACTCACGTCCATCGAGTCCGTGATGCCATCCAGCCATCTCATCCTCTGTCGTCCCCTTCTCTTCCTGCCCCCAATCCCTCCCAGCATCAGAGTCTTTTCCAATAAATCCACTCCAGTACTATTGCCTGGAAAATCCCATGGACAGAGGAGCATGGTAGGCTACAGTCCATGGGATCGCAAAGAGTTGGACACGACTGAACGACTTCACTTCACTCATACACAAATGGCAAGTTCAGTTCAGTTCAGTTACTCAGTCGTGTCCGACTCCTTGCGACCCCATGAATTGCAACACGCCAAGCCTCCCTGTCCATCATCATCTCCCGGAGTTCACTCAGACTCATGTCCATCGAGTCAGTAATGCCATCCAGCCATCTCATCCTCGGTCGTCCCCTTCTCCTCCTGCCTCCAATCCCTCCCAGCATCAGAGTCTTTTCCAATGAGTCAAATCTTCGCATGAGGTGGCCAAAGTACTGGAGTTTCAGCTTTAGCACCATTCCTTCCAAAGAACATCCAGGACTGATCTCCTTCAGAATGGACTGGTTGGATCTCCTTGCAGTCCAAGGGACTCTCAAGAGTCTTCTCCAANGCTTTATTGACTATGCCAAAGCCTTTGACTGTGTGGATCACAGTAAACTGTGGAAAATTCTGAAAGAGATGGGAATACCAGACCACCTGACCTGCCTCTTGAGAAATCTGTATGCAGGTCAGGAAGCAACAATTTGAACTGGACATGGAACAACAGAATGGTTCCAAATAGGAAAAGGAGTACGTCAAGGCTGTATATTGTCTCCCTGCTTATTTAACTTCTATGCAGAGTACATCATGAGAAACGCTGGACTGGAAGAAGCACAAGCTGGAATCAAGATTGCCGGGAGAAACAGCAATAATCTCAGATATGCAGATGACACCACCCTTATGACAGAAGTGAAGTGAAGTGAAGTGAAGTCGCTCAGTCGTGTCCGACTCTTTGCGGCCCCATAGACTGTAGCCTACAAGGCTCCTCTGTCCATGAGATTTTCCAGGCAATAGTACTGGAGTGGATTGCCATTTCCTTCTCCAGGGGATCTTCCCAACCCAGGGCTCGAACCCAGGTCTCCTGCATTGTACACAGACGCTTTAACATCTGAGCCACCAGGGAAGTCCTTGAAGAGGAACTAAAAAGCCTCTTGATGAAAGTGAAAGTGGAGAGTGAAAAAGTTGGCTTAAAGCTCAACATTCAGAAAACGAAGATCATGACACAAATGGCAAATAAGCATGAAAAGATACTCAACACCTTAGTCATCAGGGAAATGCAAATCAAAACCACAATGAGATACCACTTCATACCCACTAGGATGCCTAAAATAAAAAGACAGACAATAACAACCGTCGGTTAAGATGTAGAGAAACTGGAATCCTCATACACTGATGGTAGGATTATAAAATGCTGCAGCCACTTGGAAAACAGTTTGCCTGTTCCTCAAAAAGTTAAACACAGAGTTACCATATACTTCCATATAACTCCATACACCATCAATTCTACTCCTAGGTACATACTCAAGAGAACTGGAAATACAGATTCACCAGTAAATTTGTATGTGAACATTTATGGTAGTGCTATTCTATTCATAACAGTAAAAAAGCAGAAACAATATAAATGTCCATCAACACAAAATGTGGCATACCCATACAATACATTTAACAATAAAAATAAATGAAGTAATGACACATACTACAACATGGATAAACCTTGATAACATGTTAAATGAAAAAAGACAGTCATGAAAGATTACATATTGGATGAGTCCATTTATATGAGATGTCCTAAATAAGCAAATACAGAAACAGAAAATAGATTAGAGGCTGCCAGATGCAGGGAATAAGAGATGGGAGGGAAGGAACTGCTAATATTTTTAAAGGAGTACTCTTGAGAAGTGAGGAAGGAAATTGTTCTAAAAAGAGTTGTGATGGTTCACAACTCTATGAATATACTAAAAGCCATTGAATTGTACACTTTGAAAAGTTCTATGTTATATAAATTTTATCAATAAAGCCGTTATAAAAACTAAACAAATTTAAAGGTGTGAATTAGAGGGAAGGAATTATGCTTACAGCACAGAAATAGTTCTGCTCCTAATAATTACACAGAAGGAAAGGAAAAAAAAAAAAAGGACTGTCTTAAGTCATAGTCACCACTAAGAATGTTAAAAAATTTTTTCCAGATGATCACAATTACAAGAAGCTCATAAAGCAAAAAGTATCATAGTTATTTTGTTCTTTAGAATTCAACAGAATGCTATACTTGCATTTAAAAAACAAAAGTTATATTACGATGATTAGAGCAATCTAAAATTTGAGAAAAAAACAAAGATCATTTAAATATACAACATTTTTTAAGGCTTACTGAAATAACTAAAGAGAGTCATACTACTCTGAATATGTCAATATTCTAACTTTGCTTAATGAAATTAACTGAAGAAAAAAATTTCAAGACAAGTATTCTACAAGGATAACAATTAAGTAAATCATACAACTGAGCTTCTAAAAGGAAACAAAATTAAACACTCAAATCTTTCAAAATTACTCAAGTTCATTAATGCAAACCAGAAATACTACAGAATTCAGATGTTGCACCATTCTAAGAAGTAACAACACTATTTCCTAAAAATTGGAAAGTTAAGAATAAGAACTACACCACTCTCTCTCCTCATCTTCCAAAGGGTGGGGGATGGGAATTAAGAAGTAAAGTTACTGGCTTTGTGCACGTCACATTTTTATCTTAGTCTGAGGCCTGATTTGGAATAAATGTGGTCACCTATTCGTTAAAGTGTGGCATACTCATTTTACTTATTACTACTCAAAATGACAACAGACTAAACTTTTTTGTAATGATCAAAAAGTGCCATTCATTGAATACTGAATGTATTTAAGGTATAGTTTTAAAACCTTCACATACTCCATATCAATTCATTTAATCCTTATATCAATCAGAGGGCTAGGAATTACTACCTATTTTACAGCAGGAAACAGGAACCATTTACACCTCAGTCTGGCCAGGCGAGCTACTGAAAAATGTCATCAACTTACTGAATGTATTTAAGGTATAGTTTTAAAACCTTCACATACTCCATATCAATTCATTTAATCCTTATATCAATCAGAGGGCTAGGAATTACTACCTATTTTACAGCAGGAAACAGGAACCATTTACACCTCAGTCTGGCCAGGCGAGCTACTGAAAAATGTCATCAACCCCTCCCAAGGAAAAGATCAAAACCAATTTTTAAATTTCATTACAGGTTAGAAGAAAAAATACGAAATGCACTATTGGCATATTTTCTTTGACTGTCAAATGGATGTGAAAATGTATTGATAACACGTGGGCTCATCTCTAGGTGATAAAGTTGTGAAGTGAAAACTCCTTAGCAGTCAAGACTATGGATAATCAGTTTATTTTCCTTTTAATTCTTATCCAAATTCCTTCCAAAAACAGGGAAAACCAGACATATCAAAAGTAATTTTTAAAATACTTTATAGAAGAACAGAAAAGTAAAGCCAACAAATACTTACTTCCCTCTCCATGAATGTTTTGTTGTGTAGAAACATGCTAAATCCTTATTTTCCTTAATAATGTTCATTTTGTGCTGAATCCTGAAAGATAAAAATATGGGTAAATTTTGTAATAGTGCTAACCTTAAGAGTTTTTCCTGAATCTCCCACATCATGTTTTCATAGACTGCCATATGGTACTGATTAAGACACCCACCTTTTATACAAGACCATAAGGATGGTCTGTTCACCTCTCTATCAAGCACCTTTAGCACACTATATTGTCACAGCTCTTTTCCACTACGCTGAGTTTGAGGACAAGAACTGCCCTCGTATCAACATCCCAAGAATAGAGAATCTAGTAAGAAGTGTTAAGGTAAATGAATCTTTAAATCTCACACTGCCAAACAATATTTTAACACATGACTGTCAAGTGTCAAACCAACTTTAAAAGGTTTTGTCTAGCTGCTAAGTGCTGGCCATCTTACTGTCAATGGCAGTTTAAAGGGAACTTAATATAAATAAGTAAGGTTTAACTTGAACAATATTCTCATTATAAAAGTAATTTAGTAAAAGTTAAAATGTTAGTTACTCAGTCATGTCCAGCTCTTTCAGACCCCATGGACTGTAGCCCACCAGGCTCCTCTACCCACAGAATTCTCCAGGCAAGAATACTGAAGTGAGTTGCCATTCCCTTCTCCAGGGGATCTTCCCAACCCAGGGATTGAACCTAGATCTCCTGCATTGCAGGCAGATTCTTGACTGTCTGAGCCACCAAGGAAGCCCAAAAGTAATTTAAGTACGTAGTAAAAACATTTTTAATGTTCATAAAGTAACTGATCTTTCATCCTAGCATCGAAAGATACTAACTTTCCTTCTTCCAGCTAAGAAAAAAAATGTCTTTTTAAACAAAATTGAGACTGTCATTCATACCACTTAGCTTGTTTTCACAGAATATTAACCTTTTTCCAAGGAATTAAATATTCTTTGAGAAAAAGATTTTTAAGTCACAAGAACAATTGTTACTCAAAGTGTAGCTGTAAACATCAAGTGCAGAAATTAAGTGTTCAGAAACGTTTGTTACAGTTTGGTTAGTGAACTCTCTGATTAAACAGGATATAGAAGAGTTGAGGATTGCTGACTTGTATGATAAATCACACATGGTATGAGCTTCCTAACAGCCACAGGAAGAGGGATAATGCTACGTGCAATATTTCAAGATTAATTTGTTGACTGTAACCCTGAAGTGTATAAAATCCAGAATCCATTTAGCTCACGAAAAAATTTCAGTTTATCTAACTTTACACGACTAATTGTATAAACTGCCTACTAATGAAAGACTAATGATAAATTCTGAAAATATTACATCATTTGCTTCATACTGAATATGATCATTTTACTTCTTTTGTCACTTTGGTACTACTTCCTATTCTTAATAATTAAAATACACTCTAAAAAATATTGTAAAATACATAAAGTGTCAAAAATGCAAACTGAATGGTTAGAATTATGGCTTGCTTAGCATTCTTCACATCTTTATACATCTAAAGTTTTTTAATCAACAAGTATTCTTTTCATAAATAGAATAAAACTATTTTTCATTCAAAAACATTTTTATAACAGCTTTTTGAGACAATTCACATACCTTAAAATTCACCTCTTTAGAAAGTGTGCAATTCAGAGGTTTTGGTATGTTCACAGAGTTCTACAACGAATACACTATTTTTGTCATTCCAACAAGAAACCCTGCTGGCAGCCACTCCCAAGTCCCCCTCACACCCACTATCTGGCAACCATCTACTTTCTGTCACTATGGACCTGTCTATTATGGAATCTCATATAAATAGAATCATAAAATGCGCTGTCTTTGTGACTGGCTTCTTTCACTGAGCCTAACAAGTGAAATATTTTCAAAGCTTATCCATGTTGTGGCATGCATCCGTTTCCTATTGTATAGAAACACCACATTTTGTATAACCATTCATCAGTTGAGGGACATATGTGTTGTTTCCATGCATGCATGCTAAGTCGCTGCTAAGAGGTGCTCCCAAATAAGGTTTTGTCAAACCTTCTGGAAAAACATCAATTCGTGCTTTGAGGAATAATAAGAGAACCACAAGTAATAGCAACTTTAGAGAAACCTTTATTGTCACCAGAGAGAAATTCCCCTTAACAGTCAATGGAATCTTCCTACTAGTATGTACAGACAGCTAAATACAGACCTGTCAGCTGGTGTGCTGTTCTGTTTTTTTCTAGATCGTGTATGTGAAATGACACAGGCAGCCAACCAAGAATTATTAAACCAGCAAACATTATCCCTGCCTTCTGAGTCATATGTAGTAAATGATATTGCTGGAAAGGAACTTAGAGAAGATCTCTGAAAATGTGCCAAAAAAGGTGAAAAATTATAGGCCTACAGATGGTATTTTCCCCTCATATACAGTAACTGAAGATTGGAAGAAAAAAAAAAAAAGGAGGAGGACAGAAAAGGTAAATGGCTGATACTGAAGAGTGGAGTCTGGATTCTGAGTTCACAATTTAAGATGGGAATGACTGACTGAACTCTGGCCTATCGAGGAGAAACTGACAAGAAAGAAAATGCGTGAAGACTGGCTAATACCATCAAGGGACTGTGAAAGGAAAGTGAAAGAAAAATATAAAATTTTAAAATGACAGTCACAAAGAAGTTGGGACACGATCTAATAAATCTGTAGGGAGTCTGGGAGAAAATAATCTAGTAACAAAAAAGCATACTGAAGAATGAAAAAAATAAACCTAAAGAACGATCTTATCACTGATTTGGGGGAACAAGTAACTCAAACGAATCTTTTAGGAGGGGAATTAAGAAGGCTTATCTACAACTTTTGGAGACTTGTGAATTCAGGGGTGATAAAAGCACTAGATGCCCGAAAGTTCCTAGGTAAGGATAGATAAAGGGATAAAGGAAGAGAAGATATAACACACTAATATAAAATTAATATAAAACTGAAGACACACAAATGGTCCAGAGGTATACGAAAAGATGTTCTATGTCATTATCAGGGAGATGCAACTCAAACCCAAAACTACAAGATATTACCTCACACCTGTTAGGATGGTTATTATCAAAAAAATAAAAGACAAGTTCTGGCAAGCATGTAAAGAAACTTGAACCTCTGTACATTGTTGATGAGAATGTAAAATGGTGTGTTATGGAAAACAGTATGGAAGTTGCTCAAAAATTAAAAAATAGAATGATCAGGGAATTCCATGGTTGCCTAGTGGTTAGGACTTGGTGCTTTTGTTAGGGATAAAACACTGACTGACCCCACCCACCCTGGCCAGGCTCTCTAGTAACCATCTGCATGAGTTATTTTACGACAGGAGGTCCTAGTAAGGAACACGGAACTAATAAGCCACCGCCAACTGGAAGAGTTCGGGAAAGGTCAAAAGACGACACCACGTGTCCATCTGCCTCCCAGAATCCCTCTCGCTAGCATCCATCTTGTCTGAGCAATGTGGTGTGCCACCAGAAAGGACTCTGAGTCAAAATGATCGGCCAAAGACAACCCAGAAACTAATCCCATCAGTTAGTTATTATGTTAAAACCTGAGACTGCAAGCCATGTGGCAGAGCAGTTCTCCTGGGTTCCCTTACCCTACTGCTCTCCACCTGGTGCCCTCTTCCAATAAAGTCTCTTCATTTGTCAGCACGTCTCCTCGGACAATTCTTTTCCTAGTGTTAGACAGAAGCCCAATCTTGGGGCCCTGGAAGGGGCTACACTTTCACTACCGTAGGCCCAGGTTCGATCCCTCGTCAGGGAACTAGGATTCTGCCAGCTGCATGTGGCACCCCCCCNAATCCCTCTCGCTAGCATCCATCTTGTCTGAGCAATGTGGTGTGCCACCAGAAAGGACTCTGAGTCAAAATGATCGGCCAAAGACAACCCAGAAACTAATCCCATCAGTTAGTTATTATGTTAAAACCTGAGACTGCAAGCCATGTGGCAGAGCAGTTCTCCTGGGTTCCCTTACCCTACTGCTCTCCACCTGGTGCCCTCTTCCAATAAAGTCTCTTCATTTGTCAGCACGTCTCCTCGGACAATTCTTTTCCTAGTGTTAGACAGAAGCCCAATCTTGGGGCCCTGGAAGGGGCTACACTTTCACTACCGTAGGCCCAGGTTCGATCCCTCGTCAGGGAACTAGGATTCTGCCAGCTGCATGTGGCACCCCCCCCCAAAAAAAAAATAGAATTATCACATGATCCAGAAATCAAACTTTGAGTATTTATCCAAAAGAACTGAAATTTGGACCTCTGATGAAGGAGGAAACAGAACAGGCTCTATCTCAAAAGCAGGACTCCATCTTGGGCCGAACTGTGGACTTTGAGCTATATGCCCAGTATCTATAGAAACATACCAACTGGAAAACCAGGCCCCCAGAAGGAAGAGCCCTAGGGCTCTCTGTTGCCTAAAAGAATACCCTAATTATCTGTGAACCAAATAGACTCATACATTCTATTTAAAGAACTGAAATTTGGACCTCTGATGAAGGAGGAAACAGAACAGGCTCTATCTCAAAAGCAGGACTCCATCTTGAGCCGAACTGTGGACTTTGAGCTATATGCCCAGTATCTATGGAAACATACCAACTGGAAAACCAGGCCCCCAGAAGGAAGAGCCCTAGGGCTCTCTGTTGCCTAAAAGAATACCCTAATTATCTGTGAACCAAATAGACTCATACATTCTATTATGTTCATTGGGGTATGACCACAGGCCTATTGATAATTGTCCAGTGTTAACTACCTAGGCTTAAGGCATATGAATCACAGGTTAACTTTGATTGTATCTTTCTTTTTCCTTTGTTCAGACTAGTTTCAGGGAATTTGGGAAGGCGGGTTTGTGCACATACACTTAGGGTATATAAGGTTTTCACATAAACTGGTCCAGGTCCTTGGCTAAGAGAAGATTCTGCCTTGGGCACGCCAGTGTAATAAACTGCATTCCACTATCTGCATTGTCCTTCTGAGTGAGTTTGTTTCCTGGAAGGCAAGGCTACAACACTAACAGATGACACAACCATATTCACTGCAGTATTATTTATAAAACTGAAGATGTCTAAACACCCTGAACAGATGAATGGATTAAGAAAATGTGGTATACACAATATTATTCAGTCTTAAAAAAGAAGGATATCCTACAATCTCCAATAATATCAGTGAAACAAAAATATTACGCTACGTGAAATAAGTCAGTCACAGAATGCCACTTACATGAATTATCTACAATAGTTCAACTCAAAGAAGAAGGTAGAATGATAGTTGCCAGTGACTGGGCTGGAGGGGAAATGGGGAGTTGCTAATTAATGGGTATAAAGTTTCAGTTATGCAAGATGAGTAAGTTCTAGAGTCTGTTGTATAGCACTGTGCCTAAATAGTGAACAATAACGTATTCTTAAAATCTGTTAAGAGGGGAGATCTTATGTTAAGTGTTTTTCAATTCAGTTCAGTCGCTCAGTCGTGTCCGACTCTTTGCGACCCCATGAATCGCAGCACGCCAGGCCTCCCTATCCATCACCATCTCCCGGAGTTCACTCAGACTCACGTCCATCGAGTCCGTGATGCCATCCAGTCATCTCATCCTTGGTCGTCCCCTTCTCCTCCTGCCCCCAATCCCTCCCAGCATCAGAGTCTTTTCCAATGAGTCAACTCTTCGCATGAGGTGGCCAAAGTACTGGAGTTTCAGCTTTAGCATCATTCCTTCCAAAGAAATCCCAGGGTTGATCTCCTTCAGAATGGACTGGTTGGATCTCCTTGCAGTCCAAGGGACTCTCAAGAGTCTTCTCCAACACCACAGTTCAAAAGCATCAATTCTTCGGCGCTCAGCTTTCTTCACAGTCCAACTTTCACATCCATACATGACCACAGGAAAAACCATAGCCTTGACTAGACGGACCTTAGTCGGCAAAGTAATGTCTCTGCTTTTGAATATACTATCCAGGTTGGTCATAACTTTTCTTCCAAGGAGTAAGCGTCTTTTAATTTCATGGCTGCAGTCACCGTCTGCAGTGATTTTGGAGCCCAAAAAAATAAAGTCTGACACTGTTTCCACTGTTTCCCCATCTATTTCCCATGAAGTGATGGGACCAGATGCCATGATCTTCGTTTTCTGTTTTTACCTCCCCAAAATTAAATTTTAAAAATTCAAAAGTAAACCACTACCTTGGCCTGTCAGAAAAAAATACTGTATTCCTGATGCAGATTACAATGCTAACAAAAAAATATAATGTAGAGTTAAAGGCTTCTCTGGACATCAGGAGACGTGCCCGTGGCCAAAATCAGCACACCTGATAGTTTATGTCTCATGTTTTAGGAAACAAGTGATACTGCTATTCTAGGTCCAATCCTGAACAACAGTCCAAAAAAGGTGAAGACTAGTAAAATGGAAGTATGTTTTACAGAAGAAAACCACTCCTCAATCTGAAAAGCTCACCTTCAGTCATGTTATATTTAGATAAGGATACACTGGAGAGATAAGGAAGTGAAGAAATACTTACCTAAGTAGCCAAGTCAACCCCAGAAATGACAGGTTAATTCAAAGATCTTATCAGTGCCTGCTGCTGCTAAGTCACTTCAGTTGTGTCCGACTCTGTGTGACCCCATAGACGGCAGCCCACCAGGCTCCCCCATCCCTGGGATTCTCCAGGCAAGAATACTGGAGTGGGTTGCCATTTCCTACTCCAATGCATGAAAGAGAAAAGTGAAAGTGAAGTCGCTCAGTCTGTCCGACTGTTAGCGACCCCATGGACTGCAGCCCACCAGGCTACTCCGTCCATTGGATTTTCCAGGCAAGAGTACTGGGGTGGGGTGCCATTGCCATACACCTGAATTAAGATAATGCTTTTCTATTTTAAATCCTGAAATTGGCGAGGGAAGGTGCCCCTGATCAAAAAATTTATGACATGCCTTGAAATTATGCAACAAGTAGGTTTTATTAGGGCTTCTCAAACGGCCTAGTGGTAAAGAAGCCACCTGCCAATGCAGGAAACTTTAGAGATGCGGGTTCAATCCCTGGGTCGGGAAGATCCCCTGGAGGAGGGCATGGCAACACACTCCAGTAGTCTTGCCTGGAGAATCCCATGGACAGAGGAGCCTGGCAGACCACAGTCCACGGGGTCTCAAAAAGTCAGACGAGACTGAAACGACTAAGCATCCAGCACAGGGTTTACTAAGTACTCATCATGTGTTACTGTTGACACATAGCATTTACAATCTACTTACGTATCTCACACTGTCTCCATAACAACTAAGATACAGGTATGATGATCCTCATTTTATTGACAAGAAAACTGAGAATTAGAAAAATGAAATCACTTCTCTAATTTAACAACTATTAAATGGCTGGGCCAAGCTTTTGAACTCAAACTGCTTAACCCCACACTTAAACTAAACTATAATAGTAATACCTTCCCTCAGGTTTAGTCCAGGGTTAGGACTTCCTGCTTGCACTGCAGGGGGCATGGGTTCACTCCCTGGTCCACTCCCTGGTGGGGGAACTAACATCCCACATGCGATGCAGTCAAAAACAAACAAAATTCTCTTTTAAATTTAGAAAATAAAAATAAATTTATTCTGACCATGTAATTACAGGCTTATTGACAGCACATTCCTAGATTAATTTCGAACTAGTTCCAATTATTATCATCATTTGGAAATATGATTAAACACCTGCTGCAAACAACTTTGAAACTCACAATTTTAAGCAGTGAAACAAATTACCATAATCAACACAAGGCAAAACAAATACAATAAAGAGGATGTCTCCAGGGTTGAAATACTCTACCATGTAAAGATAAATATTTTAAATGTTTCCATCCATAGATAAGGTTGGGCTTCCCAGGTGGCACAGTGGTGAAGAATGCCTGCCAAGGCAGGAAATGTGGGATAGATCCCTGGATCAGTAAGATCCCGAGCAGGAAATGGCAACCCACTCTAGTATTCTTGCCTGAAAAATTCCATGGACAGAGGAGTCTGGTAGGCTACAACCCATGGGGTCACAAAAAGTCAAACACAACTGGGCAGGCATCCACCATAGATAAGCTTAATTTTTTTAAAAGACAGTCTCTTCAATAAGTAGTGATGGGAAAACTGGACAGCTACGTGTAAAAGAATGAAATTCAAATACTTCCTAAACACCACACACAAAGATAAAGTCAAAATGGATTAGAGACCTGTATGTGAGACCAGAAACTATAAAATCCTTAAAGTAAAACATAGGCATTACTACACTCTTTGACATAAATCACAGCAAGATCCTCTATGATCCAGTCTCTAGAGTAATGGAAATAAAACCAAAAATAAACAAGCAAGACCTAATTAAACTTAAAAGCTTTTGCACAGCAAAGGAAACTATAAACAAAGTCAAAAGACAACTCTCAGAATGGGAGAAAATAAAAGCAATTGAAACAACTGACAAAGGATCAATCTGCAAAATATACAAGCAGCTCATGCAGCTCAATACCAGAAAAACAAACAATCCAATTAAAAAGTGGGCAAAGAAGAAAAAAAGGGGGGGGGGCGGCAGAAGACTTAAACAGTCACTTCTCCAAAGAAGGCATACAGATGGCTAATAAACTCATGAAAAGATGTTCAACATCACTCAGTATTAAGAAAAATACAAATCAAAACTACAATGAGCTATCACCTCACACTAGTCAGAATGGCCATCATCAAAAAGTCTACAAACATAAATGCTGGAAAGGGTATGGAGAAAAGGGAACCCTCTTGCATTGTTAATAGGAATGTAAATACAGCCACTATGGTAAACAGTATGGAGATTCCTTAAAAAACAAAGAATAAAACTACCATATGACCCAGCAACCCCACTACTGGGCATGCAAGCATGCTTAGTCACTAACTCATGTCTGACTCTTTGCAACCCCACAGACTGTAACCTGCCAGGCTCCTCTGTCCGTGGAATTCTCCAGGCAAGAATACTGGAGTGGGTTGCCACTTCCTTCTCCAACTATTGGGCATACACCTGAGAAAACCATAACTGAAAAAGACACATGTACCCCAATATTCACTGCAGCACTATTTACAATAGCTAGGACATGGAAGCAATCTAGAGGTCCATCGACAGATGAATGGATAAAAGAGCTGTGGTACGTATATACAAAGGAGTATTATTCATAAAAAGGAACACACTTGAGTCAGTTCTAATGAGGTAGATGAACCCACAGCCTATTACACAGAGTGAAGTAAGAGAAAGACAAATATCCTGTATTAATGCATATAAATGGAATCTAGAAAGATAGTACTGATGAACCTATTTGCAGGGCAGAAACAGATACACAGACATAAAGAACAAATCTGTGGACATAAGTGGGGGAAGGAGAGGGTGGGACAAATTGAAAGAGTATCATGGAAACATATACATTACCGTATGTAAAACAGATAACCAGTGGGAATTTGTTGTATGATGCAGGGAGCTCAAATCGATGCTCTGTGACAATCTAGAGGGGTGGAATGGTAAGGGAGGTGGGAGGAAGGTTCAAAAGGGAGGGGATATGTGTATACCTATAGCTGATTCATGTTAATGTATGGCAGAAACCAACACAATATTGTAAAGCATTACTCTCCTTTAATAATACATATTTAAAAAAAAAGAAATATGCTACCAATTGGTGATTTCAGGATCTTTGTAAGTTCAACAGAAAAATACTAGTCTAACTAACAATGAATTTTTAAAACAACCAGATTAATGAGATCTGAGTTGGGACCTAATTCCCAACAGCATACTATCAGCCTCTCTAATTTCAAGTAAATCTATTTTATATATTCAAAACCTCAATCATTTGTGATGAAGTCATTTCATCTAATGAAGACAGCCAGTGTGGAAACCGCATTAACAGTTTCAGACCCTGAGGGTACTTCTAGATGAGCAGGTATTAATATCTAACAAACTGTGCTCCACTAGAGAAAGGAATGGTAAAACACTTCAGTACTCTTGTTTTGAGAACACCATGAATAGTACGAAAAGACAAAGAGATATGATGCTGAAAGATGAACTCCCCAGGTCGGTAGGTGCCCAATATGCTACTGAGTATGAGCAGAGAAAAATTAATTCCAGAAGGAAGGAAGAGGCTGAGGCAAAGTGAAAAGAACGCCCAGCTGTGGATGTGTCTGGTGGTGAAAGTAAAGTCCCATGCTGTAAAGAATAATATAGCACAGGAACTTGGAATGTTAGGTCCATGAATAAAGGTAAATTGTGAAAGTGAAAGTCACTCTGCTGCTGCTAAATCGCTTGTGTCTGACTCTGTGCTACCCCATAGACGGAAGCCCACCAGGCTCCCCTGTCCCTGGGATCCTCCAGGCAAGAACACTGCAGTGGGTTGCCATTTTACTCTCCAATGCATGAATGTGAAAAGTGAAAGGGAAGTCACTCAGTCGTGTCTGACTCTTAGCGACCCCATGGATTACAGCCTACCAGGCTTCTCCATCCATGGGATTTTCCAGGCAAGAGTACTGGAGTGGGGTGCCATTGCCTTCTCCGAAAGTCGCTCAGTCATGTCCAACTCTTTGCGACCCCCTGGAATTCTCTGGGCCAAAATACTGGAGTGGGTAGCCTTTCCCTTCTCCAGGGGATCTTCCTAACCCAGGACTGAACCCAGGTCTCCCACATTGCAGGTGGATTCTTTATCAGCTGAACCACAAGGGAAGCTGGAAATGGTCAAACAGGAGATGCCAAGAGTGAACCTTGACATTTTAGGAATCAGTGAACTAAAATGGACCAGAATGGGTGAATTTAACTCTGATGACCATTATATCTACTAATGTGGGCAAGAATTCCTCAGAAAAATGGGAGTAGCCCTCATAGTCAACAGGAGAGTCCAAAATGCAGTACTTGGGTGCAATCTCAAAAACAACAAAACGACCTCTTCATTTTCAAGGATAACCATTTAATATCACCATAATCCAAATCTATGCGCCAACCACTACTTCTAAAGGAGCTGATGCTGAACGATTCTATGAAGACCACCAAGACCTTCTAGAATCAAAAAAAGATGTCCTTTCATCACAGGGGACTGGAATGCAAAAGTAGGAAGTCAAGAGATACCTGCAGTAACAGGCAAGTTTGGCCTTGGAGTACAAAATGAATCAGACAAAGGGTAACAGAGTTTTTCCAAGAGAACTCACTGGTCATAGAAAACAACCTTTTTCAAGAACACAATGAAAAGAATAATATTGGACTGCAAGGAGATCCAACCAGTCCATTGTGAAGGAGATCAACCCTGGGATTTCTTTGGAAGGAATGATGCTAAAGCTGAAACTCCAGTACTTTGGCCACCTCATGCGAAGAGTTGACTCATTGGAAAAGACTCTGATGCTGGGAGGGATTGGGGGCAGGAGGAGAAGGGACGACCGAGGATGAGATGGTTGGATGGCATCACGGACTCGATGGACATGAGTCTGAGTGAACTCCGAGAGATGGTGATGGATAGGGAGGCCTGGCATGCTGCGATTCATGGGGTCGCAAAGAGTCGGACACNACCAGTCCATTGTGAAGGAGATCAACCCTGGGATTTCTTTGGAAGGAATGATGCTAAAGCTGAAACTCCAGTACTTTGGCCACCTCATGCGAAGAGTTGACTCATTGGAAAAGACTCTGATGCTGGGAGGGATTGGGGGCAGGAGGAGAAGGGACGACCGAGGATGAGATGGCTGGATGGCATCACGGACTCGATGGACATGAGTCTGAGTGAACTCCGAGAGATGGTGATGGATAGGGAGGCCTGGCATGCTGCGATTCATGGGGTCGCAAAGAGTCGGACACGACTGCACGACTGAACTGAACTGAAAGAAATAAAAGACCTATCTATAGAAAACTATAAAACACTGATGAAAGAAATCAAAGATGACACAAACAGATGGAGAAATATACCATATTCATGGATCAGAAGAATCAATAGTGAAAATGAGTATACTACCCAAAGCAATCTAGAGATTCAATATAATCCCTATCAAGCTACTAACTCCTAGAGGAAAACAAAGGCAAAACACTCTCTGACATAAATCACAGCAGGATCCTCTATGACCTACCTCCCAAAGTAACAGAAATAAAAGCAAAAATAAATGAATAGGACCTAATTAAACTTAAAAGCTTTTGCACAACGAAGGAAACTATAAGCAAGGTGAAAAAACAGCTGTCAGAATGGGAGAAAATAATAGCAAAGGAAGCAACTGACAAAGAACTAATCTCAAAGATATACAAGCAACTACTGCAGCTCAATTCCAGAAAAATAAATGACCCAATCAAAAAATGGGTTGTATATTCTTACCTCCTTTGTCAAAAATAAAGTACCCATAGGTGTATGGGTTTATTTCTGGGCTTTCTATCTTATTCCATTGGTCTATATTTCTGTTTTTGTGCCAGTACTATACTGTCTTAATGACTGCAGCTTTGTAGTATAATCTGAAGTCAGCAAGGTTGATTCCTCCAGCTCCATTTTCTTTCTCAAGAATCCTTTGGCTATTCAGGGTCTTCTGTGCTTCCATATGTAATGTCAAATTTTTTGTTCTAGTTCTATGAAAAATGCCATTGGTAATTTGATAGGGAATGCATTGAAGCTGTAGATTGCATTTGGTAGTATAGTCATTTTCACAATATTGATTCTTCCTACCTAGGAATATGGAATATCTAACTATTTATGTTATCTTTGATTTCTTTTATTAGTCTTACAATTTTGTGTGTATAGTTCTTTTGTCTCCTTCAGTTCAGTTTAGTTCAGTCACTCAGTTGTGTCCGACTCTTTGCAACCCCATGAACCGCAGCACACCAGGCCTCCCTGTCCATCACCAACTCCCAGAGTTCATCCAAACTCATGTCCATTGAGTCCGTGATGCCATCCAACCATCTCATCCTCTGTTGTCCCCTTCTTCTCCTACCCTCAATCTTTCCCAGCATCAAGGTCTTTTCTAATGAGTCAGTTTGTCTCCTTAGGTATGTTTATTCCTAGATATTTAATTCTTTTTGTTGCAATGGTGACTGGGATTATTTTCTTTCTGATTTTCCATTGTTAGTATATAGAAATACAAATGATTTCTGTGTATTGATTTTGTACCCTGTGACTTTGCTAAATTTACTGATTAGTTCTAGTAATTTTCTGATACTATCTCTAGGGTTTTCTATGTATAATATCATGTCATCTGCAAACACTGAAAACTTTATTTCCTCTTTTCCAATCTAGATTCTTTTTATTTCTTTTTCTTCTCTGATTGCTATAGCTAGGACTTTCAGAACTATGGTTAATAACAGTGGCAAAAGTGGATACCCCTGTCTTCTTCCTGATCTTAGGGGGAATGCTTTCAATTTTTCACCATTGAGAATAATGTTTGCTGTAGGCTTATCATATATGGCCTTTACTATGTTGAGTTAGGTTCCTTCAATGACCATTTTCTGAAAAGTTTTAACCATAAATAGGTGATGAATTTTGTCAGACTTTTTCTACATCTACTGATATTATCATATGGTTTTTATCTTTCAATTTTTTTAATATGGTGTATCACAATGATTGATTTGCACATATTGAAGAATCCTTGCATCCCTGGAATAAAGCCAACTTGATCATGGTGTCTGAGCTTTTTGATGTGTTGCTGAAATCTGTGAAACCAACCTAATAGTTTTAAATTTATGTTTGATGTCTTTAAGTTACAGCTTATGAAACTTTTGGAAAAAAGAATTTTACTCCATAAAAATAATCCCCATTCAATTATCTCCTCTGTGTATTTCTTAAATAAGCTCTAAAAGTGGTCCTAACTGTTGCTTATCAGCAAAAACTCATAAGCAACTATAATTCCCACTAATAGTGATGAAAACTCTGCAGAATTTCTAGTCTCAGGTATAGGAGCATAACTGTTATTTATAGGCACATTCTATAAGTAACAGCAAACTGCCCAGCTAAGAAAATATAAAAATTGTTAGATGAGATCTTGGTAGCAACTGTATCATCAGCATTTGCTATCCTGCCAGTTGTTGAGGTGTTACTCAAATTAGCAAGAGCTTATATGTTCAAACTAATTACTGCTTAAATTTCATCTCCATTCCTGCAGGACAGTCCCACTTCAAATTCTCAAAGATGTTTTTGATAAAAACTCAAGTATACAAGCCCTTTGAAACTAAATCACCTGCAAAAGATTTCTAATTTTTGCAAGTTGGTTTCACTTGTTCTCATTCTATATCCTAATAATACACCACTGACAGAGCTTTTCTGCAGCTTTTCAGTTTGTCTTTTAAAAGACCTGCATGAAGGGTTAAAAAGTCAAATTCAAGGCAATAGGCATTCTGGCTAGATCGGCCTTTTTCAATTAGTCCCTTGCTTCATCCTTTCAAATAACACTTAAGGTTTCCACAGTCTTATTACTGGCAGTAAAACTGACAATCCATTTAAAATCATTTACAGATAAAATAAGAACAATCTTTTGGACAATATGGTTTTGACACAAAAGTGCAGGATTTGAGAGTCACTGAGTGACACCCACATCAAAATGACACTAAGAACAGAAAGCAGTATGAAGGGACTCAGCATCACAGACACTTAAGCAGACTGTTGCTATTTAGTCCCAAATCCTGTCTCTTTTGTGACCCCATGGACTATATAGCCTGCCAAGTTCCTCTGTCCATGGGCTTTCCAAAGCAAGTATACTGGAATGGGTTGCCATCTCCTCCCCTAGGGGATCTTTCTGACCCAGGGACTGAACCTGTGTCTCCTGCACTGCAGGTGAATTCTTTACCATCGAAGCCTTCAAGCAGATTACAGTCAGGCAGTCAGGGTATAAGCAAAAGACTACACACACAGCAAAATTAAGTCTATGTGAATGGCTTGTGTTAAGTAAAAACTCACACAGAGCCCTTACTTAGCCAGGATGAATGAGTATATCAGAAAAATAATACACTAATGAATGAAGGAAGGAAATGGTTTTAATCAAGGCTATTTGCCTTCAAAGTACACACTCTGCATGACCAACTGCAAAGGATTTTTACACAAATATGAAAACTTCCAAAGAGCAGACAAGATACTAACTTTCCACCTTGAATTTGTAAAATGAAAGAATAAACTTTTTCATCATTTTGCTCTCAGTCTCAAGTAATGAATTAAAAATATGAGTTTGTCTTGAAATGCCTCAAAAAAATATGGGTGTCTAATGTAAATTTCTTTCAACTTGGCTGTTGGTGAAAACTTTTATGTTGGGGGAAAACTACATTTGCTTTTATTTTCTGACGAAACTCTCCTGCAACAGAACACTGTTTTTCTGCTACACTATGAAATTACACCTGAAAATATGGTAGATATTCACATGATAGAAACTAACTTGTGAACTTAGTATTTCCTTAGTCATCTACGTCCTATTGAAAATGCAGAAGGAAGGAAAACCATTGCTAAGGCAAATGCTGACCCAAGTAATGACCAAAGAGAGAATCCCTTATTACTGTCTTCTTAAAGAGCCTAGTTTTATTTGTAGCTGGAGTCAAAACTTAAGTGAATTATATCTCTAGGTTAGGTCAGTTTCAAATAAAAGGTAAAAAAAAGTATAAATGGTTAACAGAACATTAATTTTTACCCATACTAAAAACCTACAACTAGACTGTCTTAGAATGTGCTGTGTCTGAGAGAAAAGTGATATGAACTTTAACTCTGTTTTTAAATTTTTAATCTTTATGTTTTAATATTTAACTCAAGTGTACACAGAAGTATTTTTCATTTAAATAAACAACAAATCAGTAATGTGAATGACATCTACCATACAGGGATCTTTACAGTTATAAAACAGATCACTAAGTAAGGTTTTAGTACACTCTATCTTAGTTTTCTTTTCTTGCTGAAGAACTTCAGAGATAAATATTATAAGAAAGCCAGTTCAAAGCCAAAATGAACTTTCAAATACTTCTACCATCATAGGGTAGGGCAAACTAAGTCTCTCATTCTCTTTATAAAATCCATTCCTCTCTAATTAGAAACTGAATATATATTCATGAAACAAAAGGGCAAGAGAAATTCAAAGGCAACCCATAAATCTGAAGAAACACTTAACATGATCTCTATGGGGAGAGAAGTAAGCATATATACCATAGCAGTTAATTTTGCTGGCCTTTCCTATTTAATGTAAATTAAATACTGGAAAAGATACCTATCTCTTCATATTTTAGATTACATCTGAAGGGAAATTCTTATTTTTCACAAACAGATCTCTATTTGTTATAAAATAATAATAACGTTTTTGCCAGGAAAGATACATGGCTATGACTCCTCCCTTTCCAAAATTTAAAAATGCCTTGAAATATTCACCTCAGGAAAAATAAAAAAAAA
>SJYX01023153.1:0-10672 GCA_006410675.1 Oreotragus oreotragus
TGTATTAACCTCCTTTCATATGTTAGCTTTCACCAGACTGCAGAATTGCCTGATTTGACTTTCTAATGTAACTGTAATGAATCTTCTGGGAAGCCAAACGATTGAACACACGTACTCTGCGACTCCATTGTAAAATATTCAGTCAGTCCTGTCGATGTTGCTGATTAAAAAAGGGGGGAAAAAAAGAGCCAAAACAGAAAAGAATTAGGAGTGGGGGAGAAAAATGATAAACTTCCTAACATACATTAAAGCTTAAAACCAAACATATTCTCTCAGGGATTTCAACCTTTACTAGACATCATGATATGCAATTATACCTTGCTTGTCTGTATCCAGGGGCACCTTAATAAAAACATCAAGCTAGGGGGAGGCAGAGTCAGCTTTGTAAAGCCAGAATGAGGGCATACGATTACATTCAGTTTTGACACGTTTATCTGAAAAGGCACTTGGAAAAAACCTGTCCATTTGCACAAGCAGACAAATTGCTCTATGCATTAATGTTGAGTCCCCTGCAGAGTTAAATATTTGCTAGCCAATAAATGCAACACCTATGCACGACAGAGCCCAAATGTTTTAACGGTGGTCTCTCAAATATATGTTCCTTATGACATAACTTTGGGTCATATTTAACAGCCAGAGAAGCAAGAGGAAGGCTTTTCTATGATGTGTTGTTGTAACTAGTTTATCCCAGGTATTTATAATTGCAGCAACATGTGTTTGGCTGATCCCTGTGAAAGAAATTGAACACCAGAGTTTAATAATTAAGGATTTATTAGTTAAAACTGAATGTTGTAATGAGCCAGATGCTGCTGCATTGAAATAGCCATTTTCATTAGCATTTTTAAATCGAAGAGAATTGAATTTAGATTTGGAATGCCTTGACTTTGACGAGTAGTTAACATTTCAAAATCTTTTAAAAATCCATCAAACAAAAGGTAAATTTCCTTTAATCTCAATGAAATACCAACATTCACCCTGAAATATAGGTAAGTGAACGAAAGCCTCTAACTTTTAAAAATAGGAAATTCTGTGTTTTGAATATTATAAAATAATCTTAAATGCTTTGTGAAAAAAAATGGTTACAAAAACATGTGGAGGATGAAGAATTAATTTTACTTTTGACTGGAAAAGGTATAAATCACTCAGATGGAAGAGGCAGTGGGACTGGGAATGGGCACGTGCTTTTTTCTCTCTTATCAAAGGGAAGCATTTTTAATAATAGCTTGAGTGGTTTGATAAAGCATCCAAAGGAAAGTCCCAGGAGAGGAAGATTATGCTAGAGAGAGAGATCTCTCTATGAATCATTCACGCTAACCTCTTGCTGAAGCACAGCTTGCATTTTTAATGAAGGATGATTGCATTTCATAAACAGACTTTAAAAATTAAAATAATATTGATCCTTCCTCATTTAGTCCTATTAAAATAGCATGTTATGCATCTCTTTCTAGTAGCTCAGGACAGGTTATTCTTATTATTTTTACTAGTACATACACAGTTTATTTCTCATCAGAATTTTCTTTAAATTGGACTTGGATGAACAATCTTTTTGAAAAAATTTGAGTAATAGCTATGAAAGTGAAATTTAAGTATTGTGACTTGGTTTAAAGTTTGGTGCTTTAAATGATTTTCAAGATAAACTATCTCTGGTAATTTCATTTATTTTCCTTTATTTCTTTTGATCACATCAATTTCCTACAAAGGAAATGGATTTATTAATTAAAACATTGACTCTAGATTAGGAAAGGGGACTGGCTAGATTTCAGGAACCCTTGGTTTACTTAACACCCTCATGACTAAAGGCTAGTCACATTATCCATCAGTAATCAGTGTTTTTGCTTTTAAATATGTCCCTCGGTGAGATAAAAAATGTGTATTAGGTTACCTTGAAATCTTCTGAATTACCACTTTGCAGTTGTGTATTATTTTGGAGACTCTTCTCTGAACAGGGTCATAGGGATTATGTGGTTTAATACCTTCCACGTCTTACGCTGCTGGAGAATAATACTGATGGTGTTGCTTTCGTGTTTTTTTTTTTTTTAAATGAGAATGTTCCTAATCTTGAACTAAAAGATTTAGTTCAAAAATATAAAACTGGTAAGGAAATGCTTCTCTTAGGTAGTTGGATCAGAAACACAAGACAAAGTCAGAATTCAGCACCACATGATAATCTTTTTGGTGATAACCAGGAACTTTTTTTTTTTTTTTTTGAAAAATGGCACAATGGTCATACATAAGAGCACACTTAGGAGGCAGGCTGTCTGGAGTCAACTGCTGTCTCTAGCACTTACCAGCTATGTGACCCATAGGCACATTATTCATCCTCTGTTTCTTTTCCTTGTCTGTAAAATCCAGATAATAATGCTGGCCCTTCCTCAGGCTGTTGTGAGGATTACTTGGGTTACTCCAGAGAGCTTTGTAATTTTTGGCTATTACTGTATTGTTTATTTCAATTTTGTCTTTTTTTACTTTTTTTTTTTGCAATGATTAAAGAAAAGTTATTTGGGAAATGTTCTTACATTACAGTCGAATAGAGGAAATTCTGTTATGCCTTCTGGGAATCAAGTTTTTTTTATTTCCAACTTTGCCTTTTATTTTAAATCGTTAGTGCTTTGTGCATCACTCGATGGTGATGCTGATCATTTAGTTACTTTTTAAATTTTTTCAGTGAAAAGGATCCTCAGCTAAAGATTAATCAGACCTTCTCTGGCTTGCTCTATGGAGTTATCCTGAGGACTCTGTCCAGCCTGCTACTTGCTCCAGGAATAAGCATAGTAGGCTCTTAGAATAAAACCATACATACTGTACATGTCCTTTTGCCTGACAGATTTTTATCCTGGATAGGAAGGGATCCGCTGAGCCAAACTAGCCAGGTTAGCATAATTTTCACTTTGTTATCATTCAGGAATCCTGGCCAGAAACATGGACTTTGCCTATCTCTCTCCTGCCCTCTCAATTCTCTGTCAAAGACGTTTGCAGGTAGGGGCCAAGTAATGAAAACATGCTTCCAGTCAGAGAACTGCCTTCATTGCCATGTTGCTATTTATCTGGAAATAAAATGACTCTGCTGTTTTTCAATTAAAGAAAAACAAAATGGTAAATTACATATGGTCAAGGCTGGTTGCTGCTGAAATCCTGGGCTGCTAGTTTGTGTTGACCCTGGCAGGGGCAGCACATTGAGAACCAAGGCCAGCTAGGGCGTGTGGCTTCTCTGGGTGCTCCAAGGCAGGAGAATGATTTCTTCTTACTGTTTTACCTGTTGATAGTAGCTGAAGGAGTAGGTATTATGAGAAAATAAAAGAATCAAATTCTAGTTGAATCAGTAGCATTTCATTAACATTCTCCTAGTCCCCCTGTCCACTGTCTTGTCTGATGACCTTTTGTCTGAAGAAATCTTATGGAGAAGAGTTTTTTTTTTTTTTTTCTCCTTGGGAGCAGTCCTGACCTTAGGTATTGTTAGGAAACAGAGTTTGTTTTAGGATCCTCCCACTTCCTTTTATGTGAGTGACTTTCTTACTTCCCCACCAGCCCAAAGCCACTCTCTCTACCCCAACTTGATGCTGGCAACTTGTTGCCTTATACCTACCTGCATACCTCTCAGGCCTCCACATGGCAGCTTTTCCACCTCAGCTTCTGGAGACCAGATTTGAGGGCTTGGTATTTTCTGCTCTCAGTCATCTGGTTGAACCGTTACACATTCAGATGTCTTACCTGTAACTTCCAGAATTATTCTCAGTAAGTGTTAGTTGCTCAGTCATGTCTTACTTTTTGCAACCCCATGGTCTGTAGCCTGCCAGGCTCCTCTGTCCATGGAATTTTCCAGGCAAGAATACTGATGTAGGTTGCCATTTCCTTCTCCAGGGGAATTTCCTGACCCAAGGATTGAACCTGGGCCTCCTGCATTATAGGCAGATAGATTCTTTATGGTTTGAGCCACTAGGGAATCAGTAATATAAGGCAACATAATAGGTTGCCTTCACTGCATCCTTCTTTGTACCAGGCACTGTCCTGTGCTTTCTGACAGTATGTTAGGACATTTATCATTGTGACAAGACTTGGAAGGAGATACTGTTATTTCTTCATTTTATAAATGAAAAAACCAAGGCAGAGAGAGTAGTAATTTATTCATTTTAATTTTTTTATTGAAGAATAATTTACTTTACAGACTTCTTTTGTTTTCTATCAAACCTCAACATGAATCAGCCATAGGTATACATATATCCCCTCCCTTTTGAACCTCCCTCCCATCTCCCTCCCCAACCCAGAGAGTAGTAATTTAAATAGAGTTATAGAGATGGTAAGTAGGTAGTTAAGCAGGGGTTCAGACCCTGGCTGGGTCGGGATCCGGATCCGTAGACCCAAAGCTTCATCCCTGTGCTGAGCTGCCTGCCTGTCAATGTGCATGGATTTCGAATTGGTGGAGTTATAGTTGTCGAGGTGACAACTGTGTGTATATTAAATGTGTGTGTTGGGGAGGGATAGGAAGAAAGGTGTGGAGGCTTTTTGCTTTCTTGTCTCCTCTTCAGGCCCAGTGTTGCCTGAAATCATTTTCCCCCCACAATTTACCTGCTTGTCCTTCTTTCTTTCCTTCATATTTTTCTAAATATCTGTTTAAGAGAACGTTTGATTTAAAGACTTCGTATAATTTTGAGCAATATATTTAACCTCTTCCAGCCATGGCTGCCTGATTTCTAAAATGGGCATAACAGTAATACCTACTTTTAGGATGCAGTAAGGAGCAAGTGAGAAGATTCAAACAAAGTGCTTGGTTCAGTTCCAGGCACATCTTAACTGTTTTGTTTTTGTAGCCAGAGGGTGGGCGGAGGTGGGGTTGCTGGATGTTTGTAACCAAGGGCTGCTTGAATGTCTGTATCTTTCAGGGTTAATGGGAAATGGTCCTGATGGGCAGCAGAAGGCCGCCTCTTTCAGGAAGCGTGTTCAGGTATTTCAGGCACTTTGGAGCACCTTTTATTGGAGACAGACATCACTGATCATTGCTTTTGAAATGATATGTTCAGTATTATAGTAGCTTGACACTATGAAAGACATACTGTGAAGCAAAATCTTACCTGAGGGCATTCCATAGTTGATAAGTAATAGAGATTGATTCAGAGGAAATAGGAAAAAAGCAGGTTGATTATGCATATGAAAATATATAAAGTCACATCAAGAGAAGAGGATTCAGAATATGAAAGAAAAATTGTTTTTATGTGGTGACAGTAGCCAGTTTTCCCAGTCTCCAGATAAATATTAAGTTTGCCTTTGCCAGAAACCTTAAAATAACAAGTATTTCTCAGTGTTACAGATAAGTGAGAAAACAGCTTTATAGCCAAAGCAATTTTATAAAATGTCTTTATTCTTACTTCTGGATACTTAAAAAATAATTTTTTGAATTAGTTTCAAAAGGAGGATTTATAAGCAAGCTTTCTTAGGCTGTGTTAATATCAGAGCTAATATTTGTGACCTTTTCCCACTGAAAAATAAAGGTGTTATTTAAAAAGAAACTCCCCAAATTAAATGAGACCTTAAAATCCTAATTATTCATAATTCTAAAGCATTCAGTAGTATTCTTTATCAATGAAAATCTCTGAGATTTTTTTTCCTGTTTAATGTAGCCATTAATCCTGAAAGCATGGAGGATCACAAATGTTGGCAGATAATATAGAAAAGATGTGTAGGAGGAATTATATGAAAAGCAGAGTATATCTTTTCTACAATCCAGTTTTCAGACTGAATTCCTGTTTTAAATGTTTAAGTTTTCCGTCCTTAACTGCTCTCTCCTAGCCCCACTGTCTTTCAGTAATGTATGCATATATTAATCAGTATTTAAATTCAGTTTTGAAAAAGGAAATTAAATTATTATTTGTTCTCTTCCCACTCCTGCTGCCCCCAGATATCCCTACAATGGGAAAACCTTATTGGTAATTGGCATGACAGTTTCTTAGTATATTTTTCTTTGCTTCTATTATGTGTAGCTTTTGGCAGTTACAGATGTCCACAGAATCCAGTCCTCCGGGGAAATTCCCTGGGGTGACTGACTGATGGATCCTGGTTGTGCAGTTACACTAATCTGGGGGCTGTGAGCTGGAGGGAGCTGCCACACAAAGCTGGGGCTCCTGCACCCATCACTACTTTCCCAGCTTGGAGCTTTTCTGTGCTGTTTCTTGGCAGTTTATTCAAAGAAACATTTTTGTTACGTTTCTATCTATTTGGTGCCTACATAGTTTCAACTGTCACAGGCAAGGAAAACAGTATCCTAAGATTCTGTGCCTAACCATAGCATGTATTTGTAGCAACCTAAGGTATTTGATTTAAGAAATTATGTGATTCTAGCAGTAGGTAAAATATATCTTTGTTCCAACTCTACTTTTAGAGGCAGTATTTATATATTATTAAAAAGTCTGTGCTATTTAATGTGAGCTAGTCAGTGGCCAGAGTGTGATTATATTTGGTGGCTAAAATTAAAGTTTTATGGCAAAAAGGGGAAGAGAACGTAGAATTACACAAACCAGAGGCTGAGCCTGCTAGGTCACCATGACTGTTTGTAGATGACCACTGCAACCTCAATGAATGGGTGTTTTTCTTATTATGATCCCTGATAGGAAAGTATTTTGTTTAGCCCTAAAGTATTTTTCTTTTTTAAGTCCTTGGCTTGTGAAGAGGGAATATTATTTTGAGAACAGGTATTTTGATGGCACAAAATGATGTAACATTTTAGAGTTTAATTGGACTGTGTAGTAGTTCTAAAGGGACTAGAGTTGGTTAGTGTGGAAACTTAAAGAAAAAGAAAACCACAAAAGTTAATTTGTCAATTAGTATTATTCTGGAGTAAATTCAACACTGTACATTCCCTGACAAGAAACCTCAGGCATTGGCAGACTAAGTTTTGTCAGTCAGCTGTCATAGACTTCTAAAGTTAAAGAAGATCAAATACGAAAGCTAAACTGGCAGTGTGGGTAAGAATGAGCTGCTTTAGTTAAGTTCTTTGCAGATGTTAACAGTTGTATAAAGGAATGTTGCAAACTTACCTGAGTGAAAAGATTGTTCACTATTATTAGGGTCTTTTTTGGATACCAGTGGCATTTCATAGTTAGAGAAAAAAAGACTATAGTGGCAGACTGTTGAAAAGGCCGAAAGGGGAGAAGGATTAGGACAACATCCTAGGAGTAGGATGGTGATGATGTTCAGAGAAGGAAAGTATATACTTTACTGATAGAGGATAGAAGCAAAACCTGAATCTGGGCAGTTTTGAGTCCAGAATCCAGGCCCTTAACCACAACCTGAATGGGCAAGAAGCCCCTGAAAAAGCTTGAACACTGCTCACTAAAAGAATGCTTGCTGGTTCTTGAAACACCACTGGGGTCTGGCTCTCCCCTGGGTTGTAGAGGCAGCATTGTGCCAGTTTGGTCTGCTCAGTCATCTTCTCTCACTGGACCTGCAGCATTCATTCATTCTTTCAACAGATCTGTGTCAACTAAAGACCGTGTGTATGCCCAGTGTGGCTCTGGGAGTGCTGGCCTCCTCGTTACCCTCCCGTCTTCTACTTTAGTCCCTCTGAAACCCATTCTGGATGCAATGAGAGTGATTTCAAAAATATAGAGCACATCAGTCTCTTACTTAAAACCCTTTAGGTATTCCTTATCCCACTCGGTGTAAAATCTAGATTTCTTCTTGTGGCCATAGCCAGATGTTGGCATAGTTGGCTCTTCCAAGTCTTTGATGTAACCTCTGACCACTCTCTACTTTGCTCCCACTCTGTTAGCTTGAGCTAACAGAAGGGATTGAATCCTTGGCCTCCTGTCTGCTCTGTTGTTTCAGGAACTGGCAAGTTGACTCACCCTGGGTATATTGTGTTTATCCTAACCCCAATCTGGAATGCTTTTATATGTAAGGTTTTTGCTTTGTTTGCTTCCCCACATGATTGAGGCCCTCCTTCAGCATGACTCCTTTAGGGAGCCCCCCCTGGCCCCCAGCCTAACCTAGCCCA
This sequence comes from Oreotragus oreotragus, assembly GCA_006410675.1. Classification (NCBI taxonomy): domain Eukaryota; kingdom Metazoa; phylum Chordata; class Mammalia; order Artiodactyla; family Bovidae; genus Oreotragus; species Oreotragus oreotragus. Next base: position 7,985 of record SJYX01023153.1, read on the forward strand.
TCATGCTACATCACCTTGTTGTTGTTCAGTTGGTCAGTTATGTCTGACTCTTTACAGCCCCATGAACTGAAGCATGCCAGGCTCCCTTGTCCTTCACTCTCTCCCAGAATTTGCTATGCCATGCAATAACTGCTGCCTCCTTCTCCTCCTGCCTTCAACCTTATGCAACATCAAGGGCTTTTCCCATGAGTCAGCTCTTTGCATCAGGTGGCCAAAGTATTGGAGTTTCAGCATCAGTCCTTCCAATTAATATTCAGGGTTGATTTTCTTTTACTGTTTATTATTGTCAAGTCATTTATTGTCTGAAATTATGCTGTTTGCTTAAGTATTGCTTGATCCCCCTCCCCTGACTCTAAGTTCCATAAAAAAATTATCTGGGATTGAATACCTTGTGCCAGGTATATTTCTCAAAAAGTAGTAAGCTCTCAAGAAGTGTTTTGAAAGTGAATAAACTTAGAATGATCTCCTCCTTGTATCTCTTATTAGAGTCAGCCCCTAAAGTGGAGTTGTTAGTATTGAGCTGGTTGGGAGCACTGGTTCTGGGTTTTTAATCGTGACACCATTTACTAACTGTGTGACCTAGGACATGTGTGACATTCCCCTTAACTCCTCCAGATTTCAAATTCCATGTCCCAAAGTTGTGATGAATAATAATTATATTCTTTTCATGGGGTTTTTGTGATGCTTACAGGAGTAGATGATTAAGTACTAGTTGTTATTATTCAGTCGCTAAGTCATGTCTGACTCTTTGTGGACCCCATGGACTGCAGCACACCAGACTCCCCTGTCCTTCAGTATCTCCTGCAGTTTGCTCAAAGTAAAGCAGTAGCTGGCTTCTCTAGTGGCTCAGACGGTAAAGAATCTGCTTGCAACGCAGGAGACCCGAGTTCGATCCCTGGGTCGGGAATATCCCCTGGAGAAGGAAATGGCTACCCACTCCAGTATTTTTGCCTGGAGAATCCCGTGGACAGAGGAGCCTGGCAGGGTGCAGTTTGTGTGTGTGTGTGTGTGTGTTAGTTGCCTAGTTGTGTCTGACTCTTTTCGACCGCATGTACTGTGGCCTGCTAGGCTCCTCTGTCCGTGGAATTTTCTAGACAAGAACACTGGAGTGGGTTGCTGTTTCCTCCTCCAGTGGATCTTCCCAGCCCAGGGATCGAACTCATTGCAGGCGGATTCTTTACCATCTGAGCCACCAGGGAAGCCCACCAGGGTTGCGTACAGTAGATACTCAAGAAATCAGACATAAATATCATAGATTAATTTCGCTTTCTTTCATAACTTGTAACTGGTAGCAAAAATGATGGATTTTTAAAAAGACAAACATTTTCTGGCCTGAGCCAGTCTCTTAACAGGTCTTCTGCTCCTAAGACAACCTCTCCTCCCCAACCCCACCTCACCCAATGTATACACACTGTGTTTTCACAGCACTGCACGCAGTGGTCTTTTAAAAACCTAAGGCAGATCCTGTGCCTCCTTTGCATGAGTCTCTGCAATAGCCTGACATGGTACCTCATTAAAAACCAGCATCCTTAGAATGGCATCCAGCCCTTAGACCTTCATCCCCACCCATCACACTTGCGCACTCCCATACTGACATTCTTGCTGCTCTGTCTTCCTTCTGCCCTGAGCGCTGTTAATTATAACTCAGATCATGATTACAACTTGTATTAGTACTGTGTTGACAGGTAGCAAAAATCAACCACAGACAAAAAAGATTGTGAAATTTCTGTAATCTGGAAGCTTCGTGGGGGAAACTGGAGGGATCCAGTGATTCAGAGAGGCAGTGAGACTCTCTCCTCCCACATCTTATTCCTGTTTTCCTCTGTGTTAGCTTCACTTTCACTAGGCTTTCCTCACGTTGTAGCAGAGCTGACTGCCTGCAGCTCCCACTAGCTAGAGGACCCAGGAAAAAGAGATGATTGTTTCTCTTGGTTCTAGTAAAAGTTCTAGGGGCACTTCCAGGTGGATGTGCTTGGGACACAGGCTCATTCCTGTGCCCGTTGTGGTGGCCAGGAGGGTTTAGCACCCTGACTGGCCCTCCCTGTTTCCACCCAAACTCCATATTATTAAGTCCCCGAAAGAGAAAGAGATTCTTTTCTTAGAGAGGCAGGAGGAGGGTGAACAAACAAAAACTGTCATCAGACTGTTATTTGACATGACAGAGATACAATCTGTTTCAGTAGAAGTACAACCAAAGTACTGTGATGCTCAGGAAGCTATAGATAATTCTGATTGTGAGGATCAAAGGAATCATCTTCCCAGAGATGACATTTACACTGGGCCTTTCAAAAGTAAGAGACATTGAAAAATAAGAGAAATGTGCTTTATGTGCTGGGAAAGTGTGGATACCAAGGTGAGATGGTTGGAACACAGAGAAGTAATGTCTGAGACCAGAAGTTTTATCCTTAAAAGAGAGCCAGGGAGTTCAGACCTCAGTCAGTGGAAGGTGGAGCTGGTAGAGGAGTGATTTCATCAGATTTGTGTTTGCAATGGGTTTAGCCAGGTGATCAGGAGGGCTGAACCAGGCCAGCTAGTGTGATATAGAAGGGGGGTGGGGACAAGCTGGAAGACATTTGGGAGATAGAAATGAAAGTACTTAGTAATAGCCAGACATGCCAGATATCAGTAGATGGGGAAATGTCATCCTGTCAATAAATGTAGTAGCCTAGGGTCAGACATCAACAGTGC
>SJYX01023158.1:0-10510 GCA_006410675.1 Oreotragus oreotragus
GGAGGGCATGGCAACCCACTCCAGTATTTTTGCCTGGAGAATCCCATGGACAGAGGAGCCTGGCGGGCTGCAGTTCATGGGGTCGCAAAGAGTCAGGCGACTGAGCGAGTAAGCACAGCATACATGGTGATAAATAAAACAGGGCAGAGAGGATAAAGGATGTGGTCCCGGTAAGCGTAGTTTGTGTCTGCTGCATGGCATGGTTAGCGAAGGCCTCTTTGGTAAGAGTGTCGTTTCGAGGGAGACCTAAATGGCATAAGGGATTTTCAGACTCTGATAAAGAAGCGTCCTTGGTGTGCTCAGAGAGCACTGGAAGACCACGAGGTGGGGTGGAAGGAGGGGAGTAATAGGAGGTGAAGTCTCAGAGACCTGACCACATAGGTCTCTGGCTTTTATTCCAGGTGAGGAGGAAGCCATGGCAGGGATCTGAGTGAGGAGGGAGGTGATGCGACCTACTTTTAACAGGATCACTCTGGCTGCTGTGCCAAGACTCTCGACTATAGGTTAGAAGGGAAAACCAAGGAGACCTGTCAAATGTCTGTTGGAGTAATCCAGGCAAGAGATGATGGAGGCTTGGCCTAGGGCCATGGCAGTGGAGGTGGTGAAAAGGAACCATATTTTGGATATATTCTGAAAGCTGAACTGACAGGATTTGGTTATGTGGTGGATATGGAATGTGAGAGAAAGTCAGGTGTGACTTCAAGATTTTTGGCCTGAGAAGTTGGAGTGAATATTTACCAAGGTGGAGAAGACTGTGGAAGATGCAGAGCAAGTGGGGGAATCAGGAGTTCCGATATGAACTCAGCTGGAGGTGAGTGTCAGACATTCATGTGGAGATGCTGAGCAGGCAGCTGGCATTTATGAATGGGTTGTAGGTGTACTTTGGGGAGTCATTAGCATATGGTGCTTCAGGCCATGAGATTAGGTGAGATCACTTAGAATGTGAGCATGGAGAGAGAAAGGCTTGAAGACTGAGTCTTGGGATGCTCTGTGCTGAGAGGTGAAGGAGAAACTAGCAGAGGAGACTCAGAAAGGACAACCTGTGAGGTGAGATGAGAACCGGGAGAATGTGATGTCCTGGAGTTCAAGCGCGGAAAGTTCAGAAGTTTCCCCTGACCTCTGGCTGGTGATGCACATGCTCTCCCCTCATCCTCACTCACCTGGCTGCCAGGTACTTTGATGCTCTGGTGAAGCTGCGACAGATACGTGGAGTGGATGGGGCCTTCCTGAGCTGGAATGACCTACAGGCTGCAGTGAGCCAGGTCAACGCCCAGGTCCAGGAAGAGACTGATCGTGAGTGGAGTCCAGGACGGGGATGACGGCCCAACTCGGACAGCCCCATCCTTTAGCCATAAGCCTGTGCCCTCCACCCACCTCAATCTCCCTTTCCCAGAGGTCCTTGCGGTCAGCCTCATCAACGAGGCTCTGGACCAGGACAACCCCGAGAAGACCCTCTCCTCCCTTCTGCTTCCTGCTGCCAGCCTGGATGATATCAGCCTTCCCGTCGCCCCTCGGTACCATCTCCTCCTCGTGGCGGCCAAAAGGCGGAAGGCCCAGGTGAGGTTTGGGCTGGCTGGGTTGGTCACCAGCACAGGAAGAATATCTCCTGTGCGTAGAGCTGTGCCCAGTATGCACCCTGGAAAGCCAGTCTGATGGATATGGTCCCTTCTGGAGGTGGGAGGCAGGGAGTTCTGTTCTGGCCTTGGGGAAGAAGGGCAGAGCTCCAGTTGGCAGCACAGAGTGACCTGTGGGCACCTTGTGTGTGGGAAGAGCACAGATCTGGGGGCTGAGAACCAGGCTGCATTCCCTGCTCTGATGCTCAGTGGCCATGTGACTTACAGCAAATCCCTAACGTCCCTGAGCTCTCCTTATACATCTGTAAAACACTACATGCCCTGGTCCTACCTCCCTACTGGAAAGGGGGTAAAAAACCGAGTGAGGTGACGAATGTGGCAGGGTTTTGAGCCTGTAATGGCCGGAGTAGGTGGCAGCATAGAGAGTGGCTGAGGGCTGCTAGTCCTGAGCCAGACTAGCTGAGTTTGGATCCTGGCATCTGACCCTGCACATGTTACTTACCCTCTCTGGGCCTCAGTTTCCTCACCTACAAGCTTGTGACAATAATAAACTTAGCTCAGAGATAGAGGGTTTAAGTGAAATAATAGGACAGGGACACCAGCTAATGTTGATCAAGTTCTCACCCTGTGCCAAATATTGTCTTATGTGCTTTACAAATGTTAGTTCATAAGTGCTTTAGAACACTGCCTGGAACACCAGGGCTCAATAAAATGTTAGTTCCGGAAGTTCATCTATGAACGAGGCGGATGGGGAGGGAGTAGAGTCTGGGGTTGGGGTTGGGTAAATCTAGGGAGGGAATAAGCCTGACAGTGAGACGGGCACAGGCTGCCTTGACCTGTGCGACAGAGAAGCCTGGGGAGGAAGGGGAAGGTAGAGGTCAGGGTCAGCATTGGCCTGAGAAGCTGTGCGTTGAGGCATAAGGGAACAGGGAGGAGGAGTGGGGAGAGCCCATCACCCTCCGATGTGGGCTCTCCCTGGACATGGCTAAGGCACAAGGGCAGGAAAGGGAACTATTGAGAGCGTGGTGGATGCTGAAGGCTGCAGAGGGTTCTGGGGTGCTACGGCCCAGCCGAGTTGACGCATGGCCTGAAAGCAGGGTGGAAAGAACCCTGTGAGCCTGGCAGCAATCCAAGGGAGCCACAAGGCTATGCCCATGCAGGGTGGGCAGAGGGGCACAGAGACTGCTTATCCCTGTGGCTCCCCAATTCAGCCTGCAGTTTGCTTCCTCTGGGCACCTGGGCTTGGGAACCTGGGGAGACCAGCCTGAGCTCTCATCATATCCTATTGTTCTCAATTTATCAGGTGACAAGGGATCCTGAAGCTGTGCTGTGGCTGGAAGAGATCCGCCAGGAAGTGGTTAGAGCCAACCAGGATACAGATGCAGCTCAGAGAAGTAAATGGGCCGGGGTGGAGGTGGGGACAGTACTGGAGGGGAGAGGGTTTGCGGGAGGCTACAGTCAGGTAGCCTCCCCAGTCACCTCCTTCTCCATTTCAACTGATTTGGGGAGGCAGGCCAGAAAGAGAACAGGAGGGCTGCTGCTTTGACCACAGGATGGATTTCCTAGCAGTCAGCTGGGCAGGAAATCCTCTGGAGTCGAGAGCCCCTGTTCCACCCACTGCCTCCTTCTATGCCTTCCTGTGTGCACTTTCCTCCTGCAGTGTAAGCATGTGAAACAGGTGGGGGGCAAAAATCCATCCCATTTTCTGCTGGTAGCTTGAGTTTGGCTTCCAACAATTAGCTCTGGTTAGAGACTGTTCAGTCTCGAAGTTGGCAAAGAGGGGTTGGCTTTGAGGAAAAGGAAAGGCCAAGTCAGCACAGACACTGGTGTTCTTGGTGGGATGCTGATGATGTTCGTTCTCAGTGTCTGGAATCCATCGGTATGTCTGCTACTGACTGGAAGGCAAGGGCTACGTCAATTCCCCCACGTCTTGGACTTTATTCTCCTCCTATGAAACTGTCCTGTGGTGTCTCCGACCATGTCGTGCCCCAGAACTTCTGTATAAGCCTTCCTTTTACCAAGCCCTAGTCCAGCCCTGGAGAAGGCAATGGCACCCCACTCCAGTACTCTTGCCTGGAAACTCCCATGGACGGAGGAGCCTGGTAGGCTGCAGTCCATGGGGTCACTGAGAGTTGGACACGACTCAGTGACTTCACTTTCACTTTTCACTTTCATGCATTGGAGAAGGAAATGGCAACCCACTCCAGCGTTCTTGCCTGGAGAATCCCAGGGACGGTGGAGCCTGGTGGGCTGCCATCTATGGGGTCGCACAGAGTCGGACACGACTGAAGTGACTTAGCAGCAGCAACAGCAGTCCAGCCCTGCCTTCCCTGGTGGCTCAGTGGTAAAGAATCCGCCTGTAAATACAGGGGACACAGGCTTGATCTCTGGGTCGGGAAAATCCCCTAGAGGAGGAAATGGCAGCCCACTCTAGTATTCTTACCTTGGAGATTCCATAGACAGAGGAGCGTGATAGGCTGCAGTCCATGGGACTGCGAAAGAGTCAGACACGACCTAGTGAGTAAACAGCAGCCCAGCCCTACACTGCTTTCTTCCAGGACGCGTTCCTTGATTGCTACCTTTCCCTTTAAGCACAGCTGCGTGCTGCTGCTTTTCCTCTGTCCATCCTGGGAGGTCCTTGTCCCTTCCATCACACAGCGTGATTTTGATCCTTCTCTGGATTCCTTCAATAGACAGGACAGAGCCTGTGGAAGGGGCTCAAGGAAAAACTGACCACTTCCTCTCTATACCCCTGTTAGTGGCTCTTGGTGTGGCTGCCATCAATCAAGCCATCAAGGAGGGCAAAGCAGCCCAGACAGAACGGGTATTAAGGAACCCTTCCGTGGGCCTCCGAGGAGTGGTTCCCGACTGTGCCGATGGCTACCAGCGGCTCCTGGAAGACGCCATGGCAAAGAAGCAGCGCCCAGGTGGTGGCCTCACCTTGCCTCTCCCCTTCTAGGCCGGCCCCAGCTACCTCTCACCTCTCCTGAGCCTTCTTTGCTTATTTGGCTTCTGCTTAGGAGAGACAGCACTCTGGGTTCAACATGACATGAAGGATGGTACTGCCTACTACTTTCACCTGCAGACCTTCCAGGGGACCTGGGAGCAACCCCCTGGCTGCCGCCTCAACACCTCCCACCTAACTCGGGAGGAGATCCAGGTTGGTGGAGCCCCTGTGAGAGAGGGGGCTCGTGGATGGGAGCTTTCCTGTGGGAGAGGCTCCCACCCACCAGGACACCACAGACCCTCTCTTCTTCTACTTCTGCAGTCAGCTGTCACCAAGGTCACCACTGCCCGTGACCGCCAGCAGCTCTGGAAGGCCAACGTGGGCTTCATCATCCGGCTCCAGGCCCGCCTCCGCGGCTTCCTGGTCCGGCAGAAGTTTGCTAAACGTTCCCACTTTCTGAGGACCTGGCTTCCGGCAGTCGTCAAGATCCAGGTAGCAGACTCTGGCCTTCTGTGGTGGCAGAGATGGACATCCCTGAGGTTCAGAGGTTCCTCCTGCTTCCTCTTTGCTGAGTGGAGTTGGGGTGGTCTTTTGGCCTCTGTGCAGTAGTAGTAAGGGCATGGATGCTGGAGTGCAGACTACTTGGGTTTGAATCCCCTCTCCACCACGTTAACTAGTTACTTACGCTCTCCCAGTTTCCTCATCTGAAAACTAGTCATCTGAAAGTTGTAGCACCCCTCTTCTAGGGTGTTATGAGGTGATATCTAAAGTACATTTAAACAGTACCTGGCAGATAGGCAAGAACATGGGCAAATGCTAGTTACTGTTGTTATCATCATCACCATCCAGAGGGTATGAGAGCTGCATTTTAGCTTCCCCACAGAGAGGGTGGAACAAGATTTAGCACGACATCAGGGGTTAGACACCAGGAGGACTAGGAAGGAGTAGTGAAGAGGTAGTATTGGTGATTGTTAAACAGAAAAGGGATGGAATCCCTTAGGGAGAGAACTTCTACCTTTCTCTCCAGCCAGCCCTTTCCATTTTTATTCTTCCAACCTTTGGGTGGTTCACTGTGGCCTCTGAGACCGACCCGTAAGTCACTCAGGCACGAGGCCTTGGGCTGAGGCACTTTCCAAGCCAGGAACAGTGGGAGCTGAGCAAACCTCCTCAGGCAGACATGATCTGGAGGGTCTCATGGCAAGGTGGGCAGTGTAAAGAGACTTTATTTAATGAACACCTCCAAATGCCCAGTATCTGCAAAGGATACCACTTGGCATTGGGCAAGGGTGAGAGATGGTGTGTGAGACACAGATGCGTGCTCATGTCTCTTCCATTGCAGGAACTGGAATACAGTGGATGTTAGATGTTGTGGTAGTGAGGACACAAAAATAAAAGCAGAGAACCCTGAGGGAGCCAGAGGCACGGAGACGGGCAAATGCCCTCAGTGGTGATGTGGGATACGTGGTCACTGAGAGTGCAGGCTTTAGGCCCTGAGGCTGCAGTTTGCATTCTGGTCCTATTACTTCAGGGCACCTTACTGAAGCCCTCGCCAGCCCTCTGTTTCCTTATTCATGATGATTCCTTGCCTCGTGCTGGTTGTGAGGGTAAAGCAGGAAAATTACATGTAGCACTTGGTGCAGGGACATGCTCTGGGTGAAAGCCGTTATGAGATGTTAAATTTGGGGGCATTGATCCCAGGACTCAGAACCTTAGTCCTCAGCATTTAGTGTCTGAATCAGTTCTCCTGAATGCAGCCTGGAATTTCACACCAGCTAAGGAGAGTGGGAGAGGGGACAAAGTCAGAAGGTGAGTTTGTCACCCATCCTAGAGCTGTGCTGACTCTTGCCTGGGTCTGGGAGGCAGAGAAGGGAGAGGGGGCCAGAATCCCAGGCCACCTGCCCTCCAGCTAGGAAGAGTGAGAGTCAGAAACGAAGCAGCTTGGGTCTCCTGAGAGCTCTAACCCTGGCCGGGACTCCAGTCAGGATCCTGAATTCTCACCAATCCAGACTGAGAGTCCTCTCTTGAAGGAGAAGCCGTGTGGGGATGGGTGGATGGTAACAGCAGAGAGGAGACCCCTCTGCTTTTCCCTGTAACAGCTAACAGTGTGTCAGGCAGTACCTGGAGTGGGAGGGGATGGAGTGCTGAGAAAGGACATGGACCTGGGGCTCCCTGGCCTCTAGGCTCCATAATAGACAGCTGGTACCATGGGACCAAGCTGCCTCTTTTATATCCTTTCCCAACAGAAGGACGGTGTAAGTCTTAGGGGGAAAGCCTGCCCAGGAGAGTTGGCTTTAGAAAAGGCTGGGAGAGCATTTGGCTGAAAGGGGCTGCTCTTTTTAAAAATGTTTTGGCTGTGCCGCGTGGCATCTGGGATCTTTATTCCTTGACTAGGGACTGAACACGTACCCCCTGCACTGGAAGCACAGAGTCTTAACCACTGGACTTACCAGGGAAGTCCCTGAAAGTCAATGCGCTTAACACACTAAACCATGACGTCATCAGCGGCAGAGTGTCCTCCAGGGTCTGAGTGCCCAGGAGAAGTTTAATGATTAGTGCCCTAAAGACAGGTTGCAGCAGGTAGAGATAGGGCTGGGGTAAGGGCATAGACAGACAAAGGTTTGGGGCAGCAGATCATAAAGCATGTTTGAAAGAAAGTGAAATGTCTGAGGTGGCTAGACTTCTTAAGGAAGTAGGCACCAGTAGACTGTCAGATAGGAGTGTGGGGTCAGATGGTTGAGATTTCCTGGAAACTGGGGGCTATGAGAAGCATGGTCCAAGTAGTGTTTTAGGAAAATTCACACAGGCTTGGGGTGAAAGGGGAAAGGCCCACAGGAAGGACGCCAAAACAGAAGGGAGTCATGAGATTTGTGTCTTAGAGACCAACGCAGGTGTGATTATTGAGGAGACGGTCATTTAGACGCCTTTGCAGCAGACTAGTTAGCGAGGAAAGGCCATCAGCCTGACAGCTGAATTACTGGGGACCTTGGAGGGAAGATTTGCTTAGAGCTGAGGTTCAGAGCTAAGCGGTAGAGTTGTAAACAGAAGTGTGAGTTATGAGAACATGAACGACCTGCTGCCCAGATGGCCGTTGGCAGAGATGGTGGGCACACAGCTCTGTGCCTGCACACACTTTCTAGCCATTGCACCATGCACGTCTCCAGACTTTGGACTGTGTGATGGTATGTGGGTAGTTTTTTTTAAAATATGTATCTATTTGGCTACATTGGATCTTAATTGCAACACGCAGGATCTTCGCCTTGTGGATCACAGACTGTCTAGTTGTAGCACGAAGGCTTAGCTGCTCCATGGCATGTGAGATGTTAGTTGCCTGACCAAGGATCAAACCCACATTCCCTGCGTTGCAAGGCAAATTCTTAACTACTGGANTAGTTGTAGCACGAAGGCTTAGCTGCTCCATGGCATGTGAGATGTTAGTTGCCTGACCAAGGATCAAACCCACATTCCCTGCGTTGCAAGGCAAATTCTTAACTACTGGACCACCACCCACCTATGGGTAGTGGTTTTATGGGTGGATGAGTATGTTGTAGGGGATATGGTACATGCTGTGGTGAAGTCGGTAAGTGTATGCTTTACTAATATCTTTTTAAAAAGCTTGTGTCTTAACGCTTGTTTCTGTGAGGAGGTGTTGGTTATGAATGTATGTTTGATTGCATAGTGCGTGCGTCAGAGTTTGTGTGCGGGAGTATGTGTTTGCTGGGTGCAGGGAGTGTGGCAGAGGGCTTGAGTGGCTACATGCAGGTGTTTAGTCTCCCCCATGAAGTTGGCAGTTCTTTGAGGACAGAGCCAAATCTGCCTCTCCATTCTCCTTTCCTGCCTCCCCACCACCCTTTTCTGGAGAATCCAGAACGAGGCTTTTCCCACAAGCTTTTCCGGGCAATCGGGACCAGCTGGAGTCATCTTTTTCCCCCTTCTGATCGGCAGGCTCATTGGCGTGGTTACAGACAGCGGAAGATTTACCTGGAACGGTTGCAGTATTTAAAAGCGAACACAGATGCTGTAGTCAAGGTAGCTCCCATGATTTGGGTGGGTTCCTGGCTCTCTTAAAGGGCCCTCTGAAAACCATCGGTAGTCTTCTCACCTCCCATGGCCTCTGGAGAAGGCTGAATTGGCCTGGGTCTAAGGGAGGGCCCTGAGCCTGGAGCTCTGAGTCGGTCTGTCTCTGCCCCCAGATCCAGGCTTGGGCCCGGATGTGGGCAGCTCGGAGGCGATACCGGAAGCGTCTGGGCTACTTCCAGAAGAATGTGAGACTCATTCTGCTCCCCTTGTCCCCATACCCCACCTTTATCCATGAGACCAGGGCAGGGGCCACCAGCAGTGCCTTTTCCATCTGCATTCGTGACAGGTTAACTCCATTGTGAAGATCCAGGCGTTTTTCCGAGCCAGAAAAGCCCGGGATGACTACAGGATGTTAGGTAAAGCGCCTGGCTTCCCTCCTCTGTCTATGCAAGTGACTATCCTTGTGAGCCTCCTGGCTTTCAACAGTGAATGAGGCAGAAAGCCATAGCACCCCATAACCTGGGGCCTTGGAGCAGTGGTCTGACCTTCCTGAGCCTTCTTCTCACCAACAGCTAACGCCTACAACCTTGAGCATGCACCGTACGACCCAAAGTGGGCTGAGGAGTGAGGAGGTGTGCTCCTGCCTTTGCCAATCCCCCGGTTTGCTGGGAGTGATAGGAGTCCCCTAAGAGTCAGGCAGGTCTAGGTATCCCTCCTGGAGCCACATAGCAGGTTAGGGGAAGGTACTAGTTGGGCTGGTGACAAAAGCCCCCCGCCCCACCCCAGCAGCAGATAACCTCATCACAGGAAAAGTCCCTCAGACCAGCTACTGTCTGCACCAGGCTTTGACTTTCTTCCTCTTACTGTGACACAAGCCAAAAAGGCAAAAAAAAAAGAGCGCGCACGAGAGAGAAGGGGAAAGGGAAGGAAAGGCTCTTCTCCCTACAGTTGCAGCCTTCCCCCTCTTTGCCCTCTTCTCTGACCCGTGACTCTTCCCCTGTTAGTGGCCCAGCCCACAGGAAGGCAGACCTGGGGTCCTTTCTGCAGTCCTGGGGAACTTGAGGGGGTTCCATCTTCCTGTCCCATGGTTCCCAATAGTTGAACATCCCCCTAAAGTCTTACAGAGGTCCTTCAGGGCCCTCTTGATTCCTGTGTTAGAGCCCAGAAACCCAGCCTTGGAAGTCTGCCTCCTTTTGCTGAAGTGGACTAGTGGTCCATCTCCAGGTTGGCCTCCAGCCCTGGGTTTCCTGAAGAGGTAGGCCCCTTTCCTTCCCGGGCCCGAGACTACGCTTCTGGGCTTCAAGGTTGAGAACACTGTCCAGGAATCGTCTCCTTCACCTCCTCAGTCCCTCTTCCCACCCTGTCCTGTGGCAGGGGTGCCCCTGCCGCTCTCTGACCACAGAAACCCGTTTGCTTCTGGGCAACTAGCTGCTTTTCCCTCCTTACCTCTCCCCAGCTTGGACGTTTCTGTCTTCTCTCCTGCTGTTACATTAACACCAGTGCCCTGAGACATCCGTTATCTTCTTTTTCCTATTTAGTTTATAGTTTTTCTGGAAGAACTTGTTTTTTCCCTGGTCTGTCTCCCAACTTCATTAGTCCCACTCCACATAGGGAGCTGCCACTTACTAGCCATGTGGCCCTAGGCAAGTTACTGAACTTCTTTATTGCCTCCACTTTCTCACTTATAAAACAGAGATAAGGGTCAGGTCGAGTTGTTGTTAGGATCAAATGAGTTAAGCGCTGTATCTCGTTGAATCCAAGATGCCATCAGTTGTCTTTGGTTCCACCACCTTTCCTCAAAGATCTGTCCTCCATGCAGTAGCCAAATTAGTTTATTAAACCTTGTGATCTTATCACTCTCCTTCTTAAAACATGTCAGGATGCCTCACTGCCCCGGGGATAAAGTCCAGCCTCCTAAAGGCAGCTTCCGAAACTGACCCAGCCTCTCCTGCACCTCTCGCCTCACTGACAC
>SJYX01023160.1:0-10321 GCA_006410675.1 Oreotragus oreotragus
ATAAGGAGTTCATGATCTGAGCCACAGTCAGCTCCTGGTCTTGTTTTTGTTGACTGTATAGAGCTTCTCCATCTTTGGCTGCAAAGAATATAATCAATCTGATTTCGGTGTTGACCATCTGGTGATGTCCATGTGTAGAGTCTTCTCTTGTGTTGTTGGAAGAGGGTGTTTGCTATGACCAGTGCGTTCTCTTGGCAAAACTCTATTAGCCTTTGTCCTGCTTCATTCCATACTCCAAGGCCAAATTTGCCTGTTACTCCAGGTGTTGCTTGACTTCCTACTTTTGCATTCCAGTCCCCTATAATGAAAAAAACATCTTTTTTGGGTGTTAGTTCTAAAAGGTCTTATAGGTCTTCGCAGAACCATTCAACTTCAGCTTCTTCAGTGTTACTGGTTGGGGCATAGGCTTGGATTACCATGATATTGAATGGTTTGCCTTGGAAACGAACAGAGATCATTTTGTCATTTTTGAGATTGCATCCAAGTACTGTATTTTGGACTCTTTTGTTGACCATGATGGCTACTCCATTTCTTCTGAGGGATTCCTGCCCGCAGTAGTAGATATAATGGTCATCTGAGTTAAATTCACCCATTCCAGTCCATTTTACTTCACTGATTCCTAGAACGTCGATGTTCACTCTTGCCATCTTGTTTGACCACTTCCAATTTGCCTTGATTCATGGACCTGACATTCCAGGTTCCTATGCAATATTGCTCTTTACAGCATCGGATCTTGCTTCTATCACCAGCCACATCCACAGCTGGGCATTGTTTCTGCTTTGGCCCCAACCCTTCATTCTTTCTGGAGTTATTTCTCCCCTGATCTCCAGTAGCATACTGGGCACCTATTGACCTGGGGAGTTCCTCTTTTGGTATCCTATCATTTTGCCTTTTCATACTGTTCGTGGGGTTCTCAAGGCAAGAATACTGAAGTGGTTTGCCATTCCCTTCTCCAGTGGACCACATGCCCTTACAGTACTTCAAAAGTATTACTCCGTTATCTTCAGATTTGCATGAGTTTTAATTAGAAGTCTGCAGTAATTCTTTTGTCTGATCTCTCTGCATATTTTTTCTTTCCTCTGTCTGCCTTCAAGGTATGCTCATTGTCATTTTTCTCCAGCCATTTGAGTAAAATGTGCCTAAGTGTGTGTGTGTATGTGGGTGGGTGGCATTTATTCAGTTTGGTGGTCTGTGAGTTTCTTGGATATGTGGGGCTTTTGTCTCCCATGAGTTCGGGGAAGGTCTTCATGATTTCTTTTCAAACCCTTTTTCCTCTTCATTCTCTCTCTCTTTTCCTCCTGCAGTTCTAAGCTCATGTCCCACAGTCTAAGGTGTCCTACTCTTTTTTCTCTCCTTCTTTCCTCTTTCCTCCTTGTGTTTTAATTAGGTAATTTCTACTGACCTGTCTTCACGTTCCCTGTTGCTTTCCATAGGTCATCCAAGTCTCCAGAAGACTCTATGGGAGGCACTCTTTGTTACTGTATTTTCATATCAAGCACTTCTATTTGATTTTTTTCTTATAATTTCTGCATAAATTGCCTGTCTGATCTTGCATGTTGTCCTTATTATGATTAACGTGCTTTTTAATCATAGCTATCTTAAATTTCCTGTCAGAGTCGTGTCTGAATCTGGTTCTGATTCCTTTGCATCTTACTCACCTCATAAGTTTTTGGTTGAAAATCTAAGCTTCTTGGATTAGTGAGAAGAGACTGAGGGAATTATTTTCATGCCTGGAAGTGAGCAGAGTTTTCCTTCTGCTGGTATCTTTAGTGATGCGATTGGAGTTAATCTAGTGAGGAGTTTGACTGGGTGTGAGATTTGTTGTTGTTATGGTTACTCTCAGTGTACCGCAGACTTCACATTCCCGGGGTGAAGCTTTTAGGGTAGAGAATGGCTTTTCAGAGTCTGTTCTGTTTGACACTGTGTTTTAGGCCTTCTCTCTGCCCTGGGCCTCAGAGAGCATCTCTTTAACACTCTTCTCCTCTCTTGCTCCTTTCCTGCCATTCCTTCAGGTCTTACCAGTTACTCAAAGTTTGTTATCTGGGCAGCAGAGGAACGAGGGGTGTGTATTCTACTGTTCTGATTAAGCCTTAGTCTTAGGCCCTGCTTCCTTGCTTCTCAGGAGGAGGCTTTCTTAGTTCTCCTGCCACTTCCCCTTAAGGGCAGCTGTTCTTGTCCTGCTTTCCACATAGATTAAGATTTTTGTTTCATAGGAAAGACAGGGGAGAAAGGTCTGGGCAGAATTTTGGGGCAGCTCCCCCTTGTCTGAGCCACAATGGCCGTTTGCTTAGGGCTCTTCCTGACCCATTCAGTGAGTATGCTCTGGGTTCCAGAGAGAACTAGCAAGTCAGTGCAGACTCCCCAGATTCTGAGGCTTCACACTGTCCAGTCAGCCTTATTCATCCTTTTCCAACTTCTCGATTATTCTAGCTCAAGTCATTCTACCTGTATCTGGTTGCACTTACCACAGGTAAGGTGTTGCTTCCATTTCCTTTCTCACTGCAACATCTGAGTTTCCCAGGTTGGGTCCATTTGTCTGCTCCTTGACCTCAGCTCTTTGGTGGGTTCAAAAACACATTCATGAATTCAAAGTTAATCTGAGTCTCTTCCATTTTAAGAGTGTGTACATCTTTTCAGGTTGAGAAAATTTGTAACTTCAAATGCAGAGCCACCTTCTTACATCATTTGTTTCATTTATATCACAGAGTGACCTCAACTACATACCCTACCCTGGGTCTCAAGTCCTCCGTCTCCAGGACTCTCACAGCTTGATAGATTGTGAAGCTTACATGCTGCAATACACCCTCACCTGAGAGTCATTCAAAACCCACCTGCAGAGGCCCCACTATGCACCAGAACCCTCAGTTGGCCTCTAAGATACATGAGGCTCTGTTGATTCCATTGAGTGACACTCTTGGCTCTACGAGAAAGGGAGCCAGATGGAATAATGAGAGAAAGGGAGACAGATGGAATAATGACCCAACTCAGTGGGGAAAAAGCCAGGACCAGGGCATCTCAGGGCACAGCAGGACCCAGGACTCTATTTTGGGCACACCTTCCCTGTGACTTCCAAACCTGCTCCACAAGGATCACCACCTGAGAGGCCTCAGACAAGTCATCCCCCTCCAGGGCCTGTTGCCTGGTCTGTCTAACGCAGGTCTTAACTTAAACACCACCTCCTCCAGGAGGCTTTGCTGAACCTCAACCTGAAATAATGACACAGTCCTGCTCTGTTTTCTTCATAGCACCATGAGAGTGAAAGTGCTGGTCGCTCAGTCCTGTCTGACTCTTTGCAACTCCATGGACTGTAGCCTTCCAGGCTCCTCTGTCCATGGGGTTCCATAGGCAAGAATACTGGAGTGGGTTGCATTCTGTTTTCCAGGGGATCTTCCTGACCCAGGGATCAAACCTGGGTCTTCTTCATTGTAGGCAGATTCTTTACCACATGAGCCACCAGCTGTTTCATAGCACCATACCCATCACTATTAGATATTGCATGATATTCTTTATCTGTTTACTTGGTTCTTGTCTGTATGCTCTTAATCCTGCACATACCAACTGTGAATCTTTTATTCATTCGTAAGTAAGTATTTATGTCTTAATCAGTGATCTG
This sequence comes from Oreotragus oreotragus, assembly GCA_006410675.1. Classification (NCBI taxonomy): domain Eukaryota; kingdom Metazoa; phylum Chordata; class Mammalia; order Artiodactyla; family Bovidae; genus Oreotragus; species Oreotragus oreotragus. The sequence goes on from SJYX01023160.1 coordinate 3,614, forward strand.
CCCTAGGAGCCTGATATTTAGCAGTGAACAGGAAGACTAAAATCATTACCCATATGGAGCTCACATTTTTGTCAAAGCATTCAATAAATAGGTAAATAAGTAAATGGCAACCCACTCCAGTATTCTTGCTTGGAAAAGCCCATGGATGGAGCAGCCTCGTAGGCTACAGTACACAGGGTCGCAAAGAGTCGGACACGACTGAGCGACTTCACTTTCACTTAAGTAATACAGAGAGAGTACGAGAGACAGTGGTAAATGATCGGGAGATTAAAGTAGTCAGGAGGAGGGGTGAGAAGTGTCAGGAGACTGGGGTGCAGTTTCACATGGGTGGTCAGGAAAAACCTTTCTGGGAAGGACTCATGTGAGAACAGATTGGAGAGATTTAAGAGTGTGGGCCATGAGGGTCGCCTGGGGAAGCACTCCAGGCCATGGGAAGCACAGGCAGAGGTAGGAGGCATAAGGGTACCCAGTACACCAGAGGCCAGCAAGGAGGCCCATGTGGGTAGGGCAGAGTGGAGGAGGGGCCATGGGGGATCTTGGGGATTGGGGAAGGATACTGGCTTCATCCTAGAAAGATTGGGAGCCATGGAGTAAGTTAGCAGAGGAGAGAGATGGTTGCCCGGTGTTGTTAAAGGCTCTGTTTCCGCTCAGAGGAGAAGAGACCACAAGAGGCAAGAGCAGAATCAGGGAGGTAGCTGGGCTGTGGGCAATGGTGGATCAAATCAGGATGAAAGTGTAGGTGAGAGGTGCTGAATTTACAAAACACTGACACAGCACGCAGCACACAGCAGACCCTCAGGGGACTGAGCCGTGATGATCAGTATTGAAAGGTGCTGAGAAGTATGAAATGGAATTTTGCAGCTGCCTGCCCTCATCTGAATTCAGTCTCTCCCAGGAGATTGACTGTCCCAGAGCCTCAGACTACACAGAGAAATTGCCAAATCCTCCCCAGCCTCCGATCTCTCGCATGGCTATGCAGGGAGGAAGTCTCCTGTGTTGAAGCAAGAGAAAGGAGGCAGGTTATATAAGTGATAAAACACTAACACTTCACATGTTCGACACAAGCTTCAATTACACGCATTCAGATACTTTTAAGGGGGAAGGTAACCTTTGAAAATGATTTCCTTTCCCTCAGTTAAAAATTATGTATTTAAAAGGTTGGGAGGCAAAAATATGTGTGTGGTAGCTTGAAATTTCCCAAATCAAACCCTTTCTTCCTGTAATACATTCAGTTGATGGGTCTTTTAACTAGATGTGATGGTGCATTCACACGGGGGACAGGTCACGTGTTTGCCTTTGGCGTGAAACTGACAGCCACTTTTGGTTTTTGAAAATGTGCCTTTTAAGCAGTGGAGGTAATTCTAAGAAGAAAACAAACAAACAAAGCAGTCCCAAAGCAAATTAGCCTCCAGCTGTGGAAAGCTGGGTCTCCTGGCTGTCAGTTTTTGATCTTGGTGAGAGAAACTGGCGAAGAATCCAGGGCGAGCTTGTAGGAGACTCTGGAGAGCTGAGAGGCAGAGATGAGAGAGGCAGGGCCACTGGCTGGGCCTGCTGGTGGGGACCCGGCTCTGTCACAGCCACACGGCCACCCGGAGCCCACTGGCTCCCTGCCGTGCCTCAGTTTCCCCAATTGGACCGGTCCTTCTCTGCAGTCCCTGCCCAATTAAAACTTTAAACTGCTGAAGGACAATAACTACTGGGGGAAGGGAGGGAAGTATAATCCTGGTGAAGCGGGGATGATTTAATTTAAGGAATGAAAATGAGGGGAAATGCCCTCCTGTCTTCTACAGGGAGGACATTGACTAACTCAACTGTAAATGAAAGGTCAGAATTTGCAATAGAGCTTCATACTCATTGCCACATTTAATCCCCACCCCCCGCCCGGAACCCTGTGCTTTGCTCAGCCGCTAAGTTGTGTCCGACTCTTTGTGACCCCATGGGCTGTAGCCCGCCAGGCTCCTCTGTCCATGGGATTCTCCAGACAAGAGTACTGGAGTCGGTTGCCATGCCCTCCTCCAGGAGGTCTTCCCAACCCTGAGACCGAATCTCCATCTCTTTCATCTCCTACATTGGCAGGTGGGTTCTTTACCACTAATCTGGGAAGTTCCCATAATCTTAGGAGGTGGGTATCATCACCATCAACTCATAGATGTGGAACCAGAAACTCAGGAAATGAGTGTGCCCAGGAGTCAGCCGGAACTGGGCTGCAGCTGTGCTGCCTTTGGATCACATGTTCTGCAGGAGCTTGGGCTCTGAGTCCTGGAAAAAGAAAAGGGCCCTGAAGGTGGTCTGCACCTTTATGAGGTTCCCCAAACACTGAGAGTGAGCATGACTGCACTGTGGGTTTGCAGAAGGCTGGCATCTCTCTCCCGGGAGTCAATCACAGAGGCCCCACCCCTTCCCTAAAGGACTAAATGAGAAAAGGTGGCCCCACGGGATTAGCCTCTGGGCTTCGTTCCTGGTGAAACTTGGTTGAAGAAAGCTGCAGCTGAATGAAGCTTCTCACTCTCCCCTCCAGGGCTCTACAGGGGCCTCCGTATTGGCAGGGTTTCAGGGTGACACCTGAGCAGTCAGCTGCCAGGAGAATCGCTGCCCACATCCCTCCATCCTAGGATTGGGGGCCCCAAGAGAGGAACTATTGCCTAGAGAGGGCGGACCCTGGTTCACATGCGGGGAGGAACAGGGGGCATGTACCAGCTTAGGGTCAGCTTCTGCATTCATCTCTTCTGGACCCTTTCACCCTCATTGTCCCATTTGAGCCTGATCCCAACAGCCCAAACTCAGTACCATCCAAACACCAGATGCTCTGAAGCAGCTCGGCAAGACAGTGAAGTTTAACTCGGCTGTTTCACGAGCCCCAAGCCAGTTTCAAAGCAAAACACATCATTGACAGCTGACGGCTCGGTCTTCACTGGTTCTTGCTTACACCCCACTCAGGGAGAGGTGCAGTTAGAGGTGGATCCTGCCAACTGCAACCCCAGAGAGACCCAGGGAGGCAGGACTTACACTGGAACTCTCTGCTCAACCCCAGGGCCCCCTCAGTCTGTTCTCTCTATCTGCGACACTTCTTGCATATTCTGATGTCATCTCAAACTCAATATGCCTGAAACCTAGCTCATCATCTTTCCACCCAGCTGCTGTAACCTGTTTCCCCAATGAGCAAGATTTCTTCTACAGTCTTCTCAGTCACCCAGGCTTAGAAGTTTGGGTCACCAGAAGATTCCTCTCCATTTGCTAGTGACCATCTTGAAGGTGTGCCTCCTTACCCTCATCTTATCATTATGGCCGTGTGCCGTGCTGTCGTTCCAGCTGTCTCCACCTCTGTGCCACCCTGTCGGGCTCCTCTCTCCATGGGATTCTCCAGGCAAGACTAGAGTGAGTTGCCATGCCTTTCTCCAGGGTATCTTCCCAACCCAGGGATCAAACCCGTGTCTTTTACATCTCCTGCATTGGTAGGCAGGTTCTAGTGCCTGGGAAGCCCCAGTAGTTATAGCATACACCGGCAATGCCCCACCCGCAGCCTCTAGCCTTACTCCTTCAGCACAGGCCTGAATCCCAAGACCCAGCTCCTGTACTCCATTGCCTAAAGACTTTTTCGAGGCTTCTAAGCCCACTCTAATCTCCTTTAGGGCAGACCAGAAGGGCCAGGGAATTAACTCCCTTGGCAAGAGACTTCAACAAGGAACTGCAACTCCTTCAGCCCTCAGATGGGATCATTCCTGGGTCCAGTGTTTCCTCAGCAAAATTAAGCTCCACCCACCCACAGGGCAAGAAAGATGGCCAGGCTAGACCAGGCCCAGAGGACATCACCCAGAGCAGCTTGAGGATGTATCTCCAGGACAGAAAGACAGGACCAAAGCTGAAAGGAACCAGCGGCAGGACTGCGGTGAGGAAGGCTTGTACTTAAGCCCCTGGGAGGAGCCCAGACTCGGGAGGAAGAATTGAGCAGGCGGGCTGGGATGGGGGAGGGGGTTACCTGAAACAGACCAAAGTCCTGGAGAGGGCCAGTATCTCAGGGGCAAGTCTGGGGGAAAGGCACCCCATATATCAAAACAGTCACTTTGGAAAACTCAGTATCATGAAGTTGAACTTCTGCATAACTGTTTACCCAACAGCTCCACTCCTGGACCCATGAACCACAGGGAGGCAGGAGTGTGGTCTTTGGAAGACCTTAGTAACATCCCACAAGAGCACAAAATAGGAAAGCACTGAAACCCTGTCTAGAGTTGACGGATACATAAATGGTTGTTGCCTATTCATACAGGAGAACCCTAGCCATCAAAAGCAGCAAAGTACACAAATTAATGCAACCAGGCGGATAAACCTCACCAACACAGTAAGTCACAGGAAGTCACACACAGGGAGAGGGGAGGGCAAAGCACAGACAGTAAGTATGTTTGCTTGAGATTCAGAACAGCACAGGTAAATACACTCTTAGAAGTCAGAGAGGTAGACACAGGCAGAGGGCACAGAGGATTTCTGGAGGCCAGTACTGCTGTTTGCAAAAATTCTTCAGTTATCCAGCTGTGATCTGTGAGTTTTTCTTGTCATATACCGTGTTACACTGTAATAAAAAGTGTCCTTAAGAGGCCCTAGGGACTTTGCTGTGCTGGATGGAGAGGTGTGTTGAACCATCATATTGAACCAAACCTGCCAGTACATACCATCTGCCAACAAATGGTCTGTGCGTGTTGAATGAATGAATGAATGAGTGCGTAAGCTCAGAAACAAATGAACAAGGAAATAATGAGCAAATGCACGCATGAAGTGATGCATGGATGAGTCAGGGGTGAATGAACATATGAACTGACAAAATAAAGGACGAAAGACTGAAGAAATCACCGGGAACTGAGCGAGGGGCCAGGTACACAAATGGACAAAGGAAGAATAACGGAATGAGTGAAAGGCCACACCACAGAAATGGGAATGAATGAGACCAAGGGCGAAAGACAGAATAAACCAACGCCTAAACGTGTGTGAAGAGTGCCTGCAAGCAATCAGAAGTGAATGAGCGAAAACGGAAGAGGTGAACGAGCAAGTGGAAGGACAGCTAATGCCTGAGTGCAGTCCTGATACCTGTATGTCCCCAGGGGAGCCAAACCCCAAAGGCCAAGGGCAGCATCTTCTCCCAGACACGAGGCCAAGGCCTTGGTGGATCAGCAGCAGAAGTCCCTTAGGTGCCCTCATTTTAGATTTAATAAGAATATTATTGAGCAAACGTCAGCTGAAGTTGCAAAGCACACTGCTCGGCAGGATTAACTCTGGTTCAGAGGGAAGAGCTAAATGGAATTGACTACATTGTTTTCACAATTAGGTCACAGATAATTACCTATTATGTGGCAAACCCCCAGCATGATTTTAATAATTGCTATTTAAATAACACATTTTCACTGTCTCCTTATAAATTAACCTCTGGGAGGTGTAATTACTATCTGTGTGGGAAAGTTTGTTGAGCGGACTGGGAATGAGGAAAGGGTTGGCTCATCACCGTAATCATCCCAGGAGCCCCTGAGGGAGATGCTGGGGACGGAGCTCAAGTTTGGGAAAACCTGGGTCCAGGACATCAGGACCTGGTCAGCGCCCCCTGTGAAGTGAAGATGGTCTCCAAATGCCCAAACTCCCTAGGCTATCCAAGAACTCTCACTCTAGACCCAGGTCAGGCTCAGAGTTAGTCATCTCCTAACTGTCCCCGCAGCTCAAGCACATCCTCATCACAGGGTAACGGGGTCTCCGTTTCCCCCCACCAGACTGAGGGCAGGATCCATCTCTTCCTCAGCACACACTCAGCTCCCAGCCCAGGGTCTGCACACAGTAGGTGCTCAGTGAACGCTGGGGAAGGAAAGCCTGGGTCTTGCTGGGCAGTGTGGGTTTGGGAAGCTACTTCAGCTCCGTTCAGAGCCACAAGGTTTGGCGAGCAGGTGGCCACTCACCATTTTTTCAAGAAGCGTGTCATGTGGCCCCATCGCTGACACCCCTCCAGTCTCACTTGTTCCCTGGACTCCACCTGCGTCTGCCCGGCTCAGCCCCTGCCCACTCCCTGTGCACTGCCTCCAGGACCTGGTGGGCCTGAATGTATGGGAACAAGCTGGTGTAATTGTGCACAGAATGAATATCCACAGACTCTTTTACGGGGCAGGGCTCTGCTCTGATCAAAGTGCATGAGGGTTAACACGTCTCCGGGTCCCCACACTGACCCTGACCCAGTGCCAGCATTGACCAGAGGTCAGCGTGTGGTCTAACCCCCCACAGGGATGGAGGGGGACCTGCCCAGTCCTCTGTGAGCATCTGGAGGAGCTGGATGGAGGGCCCAGGTCCCTAAAAATGACCTGCATGTCACCCCTGCTGGCCATCCTGTGGACTGAATGCTGTGTATGTGCACCTGTGACTCTGGAATTTCTTCCTGCCTCCAAAAGTCTACTTTCCTGAATAGTTCAGCTCACTCAAACTGTCTCTCTTTCTTTAAGGCCTTGGAAACCATACCTGACGAGGTCTCACCTGCAAATGTGACAGACAGTCCATCACCCCCTTGTCTGTGTCTGACCCTCCTGGCCATTCGGATGACAACTAACTCCTCCCCCAATCAGCCCTGATGGAAGTGACCACGGCAGGGGGACAGACATAGAAGAGCAGCCTAAGAGGGAGGCCGAGCCGATCGCAAGGGCCTGAACTCCACGGGGAGAAGTGAGGACTCTTCCCGTCAGCAAGAGG
>SJYX01023161.1:0-19690 GCA_006410675.1 Oreotragus oreotragus
ATTGAAGGCAGGAGGAGAAGGGGATGACAGAGGATGAGATGGTTGGATAACATCACTGACTCAATGGACATCAGTTTGAGCAAGTTCCAGAAGTTAGTGATGGACAGGGAAGCCTGGTGCGATGCAGTCCATGAGGTTGCAAAGAGTCGCACACGTCTGAACGACTGAACTGAACTGAGTTGATTCTGCATGAAATGGGTTAGTTGGGAAGCCCATCATGCCTGATGCATTCGCCTTATTCTTTTGTAGTGTCTTTTAAGAAACCTTTTTGGAAGTACTCAGCCACCTTGAAAGTTCAAAAATGACTGGGTTAAATATTCATTGGTGAGGATGTTACTTTCACCTAGGGTACATACTGGGACAGGTGTTTTTGTGCCTATCACCTCATTTAAAGTTACAATGGGAATACCATTAACCCTATTTATTATAGAATGAAACTAAGGCTGAGAAGTAATTTGCCCAATTTGTACAGCTAGAAAGAGGCAAAACTGGGTTCAAAATCAGCATAGCAAGTGTAGGGTCTTGCTCCCAGCCAACAGGCTACATTGGCGTACAACCAGATTTGTGCCAGAATGTGATCTGCAGTCACATCTAGATGCTGCAAGGATCCGAATGCCTGCCTGTGGTTCTAAGCGGTGCTATGGAGAAAGTCAGTTCTGTTCATATGCCTTCGGGTATTGTACGGATACAGAATCCTGTGGGAACACTGGCTGGAAGCTTTGTCTACGCCTCAGAAGACCAGGAAGTCTCTGTTCCCTGAAGTTAGTGCAGGATCTGCAATTGGCTCAATGTCTAGGAATAATGCAGGGATCCTGCTGTTCCACTGGGAACAGAGAGTACCCTCTCTTTGGGGAAATGCAGCAGGTTAGAATTCAGAGGAAACCACAGAGAAGGAGGCTGCCCACGGGTCTGCAGGACCTGGAGGACTGGCCTGTGGGCTTCCTTTTTACTATAGAGAGGTTCCATTCTCCTCCCCAGACTCAAGATCAGACAAAGACATTGTGGACAGGGGTTGAAAGTAGCATCCTCACCAATGAACATTTAACCCTGTGGTTTTTGAACTTCCAAGGTGGCTGAGTACTTCCACGAAAGGTGTCTTAAGAGATACTGCAAAGGAATAGGGTACATGCAGCAGCAGGTTGGCCTTCAACCCCATCATATACTTTGAGTTCCTAGCTGAACCACTGACATAGTTTTTACTATAAACCTTACCCTTAACCTTTTGACCCTTCTTTCAAAAACATGATCATTGCTGAAAACTTCTTGACTTTTCCTGTGAGGCAGGGCCTGACTAGTGGGAATGTCCTATAGTAACCTCATCACCGTGTCCAGCTGAGCACTGCAAGCAGAGGGAGAACAAAAAGAAACTGGGTGGGATCTCGTGCCTGCCTAGATACTTTGTTGTTCTGGCATGAGCACGGCTGAAGGGGCTGAGAAGTACACAGTGAGCTGAACAGGAAAGGCAGGGCAGGAAGAAGGATGTGCTGGGAAAAGAACAATGACCTGCAGACTATTCTACAGCCCAGCCTGAGAACTAAATGGTTGGGAACACAAAGGAAGTTTGGGTTTCTCATAAAATCAAAACCCACTGGAATAATGGTATTGTAGTTCTTACGGAGTTGGATTTAAGGGTGAAAATCTCTCCCAAACTTCTGGTCTCAATCCTAGATCTGCTAAAATAGACTCAATAATGGGACCTGAGCATCCATATTTTAATAAGCTTTTCAGGTGTTTCTGCTTAGCTTGCTCTTTGAATGGATTTTTTTGGATGCATAACTCACATCTTTTGGTTCAGTTCAGTTCAGTTCAGTCGCTCAGTCATGTCTGACTCTTTGCAACCCCATGAATCGCAGCACGGCAGGCCTCCCTGTCCATCACCATATCCCGGAGTTCACTCAGACTCACGTCCATCAAGTCGGTAATGCCATCCAGCCATCTCATCCTCTGTTGTCCCCCTCTCCTCCTGCCCACAATCCCTCCCAGCATCAGAGTCTTTTCCAATGAGTCAACTCTTTGCATGAGGTGGCCAAAGTATTGGAGTTTCAGCTTTAGCATCATTCCTTCCAAAGGACACCCAGGACTGATCTCCTTTAGATGGACTGGTTGGATCTCCTTGCAGTCCAAGGGACTCTCTAGAGTCTTTTCCAACACCACAGTTCAAAAGCATCAATTCTTCGGCACTCAGCTTTCTTCACAGTCCAACTTTCACACCCATAAATGACCACTGGAAAAACCTTAGCCTTGACTAGACAGACCTTTGTTGGCAAAGTAATGTCTCTGCTTTCGAATATGCTATCTAGGTCGGTCATAACTTTCCTTCCAAGGAGTAAGTGTCTTTAAATTTCATGGCTGCAATTACCATCTGCAGTGATTTTGGAGCCCCCCAAAATAAAGTCTGACACTGTTTCCACTGTTTCCCCATCTATTTCCCATGAAGTGATAGGATCAGATGCCATGAACTTCGTTTTCTGAATGTTGAGCTTTAAGCCAACTTTTTCACTCTCCTCTTTCACTTTCATCAAGAGGCTTTTTAGCTCCTCTTCACTTTCTGCCTTAAGGGTGGTGTCATCTGCATATCTGAGGTTATTGATATTTCTCCCGGCAATCTTGATTTCAGCTTGTGCTTCTTCCAGCCCAGCGTTTCTCATGATGTACTCTGCATAGAAGCTGAATAAGCAGGGTGACAATAGACAGCCTTGACATACTCCTTTTCCTATTTGGAACCAGTCTGTTGTTCCATGTCCAGTTCTAACTGTTGCTTCCTAACCTGCATATAGGTTTCTCAAGAGGCAAGTCAGGTGGTCTGGTATTCCCATCTCTTTCAGAATTTTCCACAGTTTCTTGTGATCCACACAGTCAAAGGCTTTGGAGGCAATGGCGCCCCATTCCAGTACTCTTGCCTGGAAAATCCCATGGGCGAAGGCTGTCTCTTATACACATCTAGATGTGTATAAGAGACAGGTGTCCAANCTCTTTCAGAATTTTCCACAGTTTCTTGTGATCCACACAGTCAAAGGCTTTGGAGGCAATGGCGCCCCATTCCAGTACTCTTGCCTGGAAAATCCCATGGGCGAAGGAGCCTGGTGGGCTGCAGTCCATGGGGTCACTAAGAGTCAGACACGACTGAGCGACGTCACTTTCACTTTTCACTTTCATGCATTGGAGAAGGAAATGGCAACCCACTCCAGTGTTCTTGTCTGGAGAATCCCAAGCACGGGGGAGGCTGGTGGGCTGCTGTCTCTGGGGTCGCACAGAGTCGGACACGACTGAAGCGACTTAGCAGCAGTAGCAGGAGCAGATATTTTTCTGGAACTCTCTTGCTTTTTCAATGATAAATCTCCCTAATCCATGTGGTATAGCAGCACAGAGGTGCAAGATTTCTTTTGATTTCTAGTAATAATTATCAAGTGGGTAGCATTTCATAGTAGTTGAAAGAACTCTGGTTTGGGAGCTGGTGACCTCAGGTCTAATCATCATTTTCTTTCAATTTCCAGTGATAATTTGGACTAACCACGTAACTGCTGTTTCTTAGAGAAACAGGGACATATCTCTTATATGCAATATTACAAAATTTCTTCTCATTTAGACTTTTCAATGCTTGTCAATTTCTCTAGGCAAATTATAGACTGTAGCAGTTCACTTATCTTGAGCTTAGCTTGTCACACAATCACAATAAATGACTGTAAGGGAAAAGCACATTTACACGTGCACATGCATACAAACATCCATTTTCTTTTGCTGTCTCTGTTTCCCTCTCCCTCTCTCTCTCACACACCCCTTTAATTAAAAGGCCAGACCAGATGGCACTAAGTCTCAAGATACTTTACATGCAGGTAATCCTCTTAGACCCTTACTCAGAGCTTATTTACTCTGACTCTATGTGTAATTCTAACAGAGCTTGGTGATCTGGCCGCTAAGCCTCATATAGAATAGAAGCAGCAAACAGAACAAACGTGGGGTGAGATGGGGGGGGGATGCTGAGACCATCAAAATCTGAATGTTGTATGCTCAGCAAAAAAAGGCAGAAAAAGAGAGAGAGAAAGAAAAAAGGGTAACAAAGCAATTTGGAGTCACTGAATTTAGGGATACATAATCCCTTGTGCCTCCACGGAGCCTGGCAATGCTATGATACAGCACAGTCTGATCCTTTCTGTTTCTGAGGCTGATTCTGAATCATCAAAGCAGCTAAATTAAGTTCTGTATTTTAGGCTTGAGAAACACGGACATGGGTACTCTAGCTAAGAAAGATGTACATCTAAAATGTTAAAAGCCTTCAGAGAAGATTTGGTTTCTGAGAATCATTGGAATTATATAGTTTTAGAACTGGAAAGTATAATCATAATAAAATTACAATTTATTACGTAATGTTTTGACAATAACCTTCACAATTGAGCTAACTGACCAGATACGACCTACTGTTGCCTGTTAATAGAAGTTGGTGGGCTAGACAGAGGAAGTCTTTTTGCCCTCTTTAGATGAATCTTAACATCCTCTCCAAAAGTATAGAGAAGGAAGTTAGAAGCAAAGAATTTATAAAGTGCTACACAAGGAGCACATGTCCAGACATCCCTCCTACTTCTTCCCTTGGAGGATCCTGTATTCCCTAGCACACCTACATACCGTCTGCTCCATCCTGGCCACCCGTGTGTGTGTGCGTGCTTAGGCGCTCAGTCGTTCTGACTTTGTGACTCCATGGACTATAGCCTGCCAGGATCCTCTGTCTATGGGATTTCCCAGGCAAGAATACTGGAGCAGGTTGCCATTTCCTACTCAGATCCCTAGGTCAGAACTTTGGATCCCTAGGTAGGATTTTCCGGACCTAAGGATCAAACCTGACTCTCTCCCATCTCTTGCACTGGCAGGAAGATTCTTTACCACTTAGCCACCTGGGAAGCCCTGTCCACCTACCCACCCAGGCACAAATCTATTTCTATTCCTCAGTCGAGCTCAGCACCACCTCCTCCAAGATGCTGTCTGGAATTTTCAGTTGAAACTGATCTCTCCTTCTCTGAATTTCCATGGTATGTTACTAATCTCTCTCATTGTACATTTCAATTTCTATATTGTAGCACTTTGTTTTTAAATTATGCTTTCTTCTTTTTAAGAACTTGTAAATTGCTTGAGGACAGAATCTGGATTTGGTTCATTTCCGTGTCTCCAAAAGCGCTTGGCACAGTGTTTCACAAATACGAGGCATTTGATAAATGCTTGTCGAGTAAATAAATGAATGAATCAAGCCAGCCAGATATCTGTCATTTGCATTTGTCAATGCTACATTGCTGTCTTACAGAAATAAATCAGGGACTCTAGGGGAAACATGAATTTACAGACAGAGTTATTAACATGGAAAATTAGTACACTGATTCTTTTACCTTTAGGGAAGTAACAGCTTTCCCTTTTCCTAAAGTATGGGGCTGAGTGGTGGTCTCTCTCAAATGTAGAGAAAGTCACTGATTATCATCGTATTGTGGCCTTGTACTTACGGCTGCAGCTTTAAAGCACACTCGCTAGACACTCTGTGATCCCTTGGCTGTTAACAAACGCAGTCTACTAGTACCTTATGTTTGCATAGCAAAGAGTTTTCAAAGTGCTTTAATAAACATAATTTCTTACAGCTGTCATGACAAAGTGTAATGGCAGGTAGGCAGATGTTACTCTCCTTACTTTTCAGATGAAGGTGAAAGTGAAGTTGCTCAGTCGTGTCCAACTCTTTGCAACCCGTGGACTGTAGCCCACCAGGCTCCTCCGTCCATGGGATTCTCCAGGCAAGAATACTNTAATAAACATAATTTCTTACAGCTGTCATGACAAAGTGTAATGGCAGGTAGGCAGATGTTACTCTCCTTACTTTTCAGATGAAGGTGAAAGTGAAGTTGCTCAGTCGTGTCCAACTCTTTGCAACCCGTGGACTGTAGCCCACCAGGCTCCTCCGTCCATGGGATTCTCCAGGCAAGAATACTGGAGCGGTTTGCCATTTCCTTCTCCAGGGGATCTTCCCGGCCCAGGAATCGAACCCGGGTCTCCCATACTGCAGGCAGACGCTTTACCCTCTGAGCCACCAGGGAAGCTGACTCTGCATCTCGGTGAACTAATGTAAATTACAGAAGAGAAGCTACGTGAGAAGGACAACTAGTGCCATCCTTGCCAGCTTGCAGTCTGGCACCTCAGCCAGTGGAACACACAGCAATAGCTGATCCAGACCTTTCTTGTTTGGTTCAGCCCAAGTGTTCTCCTGCACCTGTGAACACCCACAGAAAGCATGGCTTCCACCACATTTTGCATTTCCTAACTTACATTGCTAGTGCTTTTTTTTTTATCCATAGAGGTGATAGGATGGTTAATTTCATGTGTCAACTTGACTAGGTAGGCCACGGGGCCCAGGGATTTGGTCAAACATTGGTCTACATATTGCTGTGAAGGTATGTGATCAATATTTAAGTCAGCTGGCTTGGTGTAGAACATATTGATTCCCATAATGTAGGCGAGATTCATCTAATCAGTTGATAGCCTAAAGAGAAGAAGAGGTTTCCCTAAGAGAGGATCTTGCCTCCAGAAGCCTTAAACTGGAGTTGTAACATTGGCTCATTTCTGGCTCTTCCGTCAGCCTGCCTACTCTGCCAGTTTTAAACCTGCCAGGCCCACAGTTGTGTGAGGAAACTCCTTAGAGTAAATCTCTTTCTCTCTCTACATACATACATATACAGTGCGTGTGTGTATAACTGTATACACACACACACACATTCACTAGCTATGTTTCTCTGGAGAACCCTAATACTGACAATTCCTAATCTATTAAGATAATTCGTTTAATAAATATGTTTAGATTTAGCACAGAAGAGCTCAATGAATTCATAATGACACAAACATTTTAAAAATGAAATAGATATCTTACAATATGAAAGCAAACAAACAAGAAACTTCAACAACAACAAAAATAACCCAAAGCTCTGGGCAGCATTGGAAGAGTTTCAACTCCTTACTCTGAAAATCGATCATCACAAGGAATGAGTTCAGTGTTTATTCTGTCCTTCCTATAAACTGTACTGAAAGTAACCCAGCCCTAACCAGTGAAGAATATTCTTTTTATTTTTCTCTTCTTGACTTAAATTTTAAATTTTTACTTTGTATTGAAGTATAGCTGATTGTCAATGTTATGTTAGTTTCAGGTGAACAGCGAAGGAACTCAGCTGTACATATACATGTATTCATTCTCTCCCAACTTGCCTCCCATCAACGTTGCCATGTAACATTGAACAGAGTTCCATGTGCTATACTATACAGTAGGTCCTTGTTGGTTGAGATACACTTTTTTCCAAAAGAATTCTAGTTAATAAATGTGGAAGGAGTGATGGAGCTAGAATTATTTCGAACTCCTAACACATGACTATTTCTTTGCATTGATCACTGGGGAAGGCTTTATTTCTCCTTGCTATTCTTTGGAACTCTGCATTCAGATGCTTATATCTTTCCTTTTCTCCTTTGCTTNAAATTTCTGTCCTTTATTGAGCCCATCTTTGCAAGAAATGTTCCCTTGGTATCTCTGATTTTCTTGAAAGGCTCTCTAGTCTTTCCCACTCTATTGTTTTCCTTTATTTCTTTGCATTGATCACTGAGGAAGGCTTTCTTATCTCTCCTTGCTATTCTTTGGAACTCTGCATTCAAATGTGTATATCTTTCCTTTAATCTTTTGCTTTTTACTTTCCTTCTTTTCACAGCTATTTGTAAGGCCTCCTCAAACAGCCATTTTGCTTTTTTGCATTTCTTTTTCTTGGGGATGGTGTTGATTCCTGTCTCCTGTACAATGTCATGAACCTCCATCCATAGTTCATCAGGCACTCTATCAGATCTAGTCCCTTAAATCTATTTCTCACTTCCACTGTATAATCATAAGGGATTTGATTTAGGTCTTACCTGAATGGTCTAGTGGTTTTCTCCACTTTCTTCAATTTCAGTCTGAATTTGGTAATAAGGAGTTCACGATCCAAGCCATGGTCAGCACCCAGTCTTGTTTTTGCTGACTGTGTAGAGCTTCTCCATCTTTGTCTGCAAGGAATATAGTCAATCTGATTTCAGTGTTGACCATCTGGTGATGTCCATGTGTAGAGTCTTTTCTTGTGTTGTTGGAAGAGGGTGTTTGCTATGACCAGAGCGTTCTCTTGGCAGAACTGTATTAGCCTTTGCCCTGCTTCATTCCATACTCCAAGGTAAAATTTGCCTGTTACTCCAGGTGTTTCTTGACTTCCTACTTTTGCATTCCAGTCCCCTATAATGAAAAGAGTATCTAGAAGGTCTTGTAGGTCTTGTAGCCAATTATTTTTTATTTACCTAGACAGTATATTGAAAACCAGAGACATTACTTTGCCAACAAAGGTCCATCTAGTCAAAGCTATGGTTTTTCTAGTAGTCATGTATGGATGTGAGAGTTGGACCATAAAGAAAGCTGAGCGCCAAAGAACAGATACTTTTGAACTGTGGTGTTGGAGAAGACTCTTGAGAGTCCCATGGACAGCAAAGAGATCAAACCAGTCAATCCTAAAGAAAATCAGTCCTGAATATTCATTGGAAGGACTGATGCTGAAGCTGAAACTCCAATATTTTGGTTCCCTAATGCAAAGAGCCAACTTATTAGAAAAGACCCTAATTCTGAGAAAGATTGAAAGCAGGAGGAGAAGGAGATGACAGAAGATGAGATGGTTGGATGGCATCACCAACTCGATGGAGATGAGTTTGAGCAAGCTCCAGGAGTTGATGATGGACAGGGAAGCTCGGTGTGCTGCAGTCCATGGGGTTGCAAAGAGTTGGACATAAGTGAGCAACTGAATTGACCTGAACCAGTGATTTTGGAAAATGTTCATGAAATGGTCTTCTGACTATGAACAGAAGAACCTCTCCTTTCCCTCCCACAATTGAACCAGCCAGGTACAAGCAAGCCTAAACATGAGGGAAGCCTGGAGAAATTCTCGTGGTGGATGTGACCAATCTCTGGCCATCAGGAGGCTGGTAGGGTGGACCAATGTTCATTGCAGCACTGTTTACCATGGCCAAGACTCGAAAGCAGCCTGTCCAAAGCAAATGTCCATTGACAGGCTAGATAAAGAAGATATGGTACATATATAGAATGGCGTTTACTCAACCACTAGAATGAATGAGATAATGCCATTTGTAGCAACTTTGATGGACCTAGAGACTGTCATATTGAGTGAAGTAAGTCAGACAGAGAAGGAGAAATATCGTATGCCATCCCTTATATGTGGAATATAAAAAGAAATACAAATGAACTTGCAAAACAGAAAGACACTCACAGACTTAGAGAACAATCTTATGGTTGATGAGGAGAAGGATGGGAGAAAGGGATAATTAGGGAGTTGGGGATGGACATATACCCACTGCTATGTTTAAAATGGATAGCTAACAAGGATTTACTGTATAGGACAAGGAGCTCTGCTCAATGTTATGCCCAGCCTGAAAGGGAGTGGGGTTTGAGGGAGAATGGATACGTGTACATGTATGGCTGAGTCCCTTTGCTCTTCACCTAAAACTGACATAACATTATTTTTTATGTTAGGCTATACCCTAATATGAAATAAAAATTTTTTCTAAAAAGAGGCAGGAGGGTTGGAGCAGCAACATGGTATAGTTAGTGGCAGCAGCAGCAGTCATAGAACCCAAGGACTGACCCTGAAGCAGCTGACATTCTCATCTGGAGGCAGTGTCTGCAAAACCAGACCTCTGACCTCAGAGGGTTCACGTCTAGGATCAATACTTCCCTGCACCCTTGGGTGCTAGGCTTGCGTCATTCCATCTAATTTGAATTGTGCTGCCCCGCAGAGTAATGGTGGGGAAGGGTTTCATTCATCAACAACAAGCCACAGAGCCTACAAAATGACTCCATTAGCCCTGGCAAGTGGCCAGCTCTTCTCTTCCCTTCTTTGCCAGAAAATTAATGAGACCATTTATTGGAAGGTAGACAACTAACCACTGCATTTGGTAGTGTTGTAGGTCAAACTGCTCACATTCTGCTACACTTATGCTTCCATCAGGTAGAAGTAGAGGAGAAGGACCCTGGTCATGTGCCAAGTATTCTTTCCAAGTGTTATTTCTCTTAATTATCACAACTGCCTTCTCTCCCCCGAGAGCAAGTATTACTATTAGCTCCTCTTCACAGAGAAGGAAACTGAGATATAAAATGAAAATTGACCGAATTACACAGGTGATGTAAGTGGCAGAGTGGGGATATGAGCCAATTTATCCAACTTCACAGTTTCTCTCTTGTCTTTCTCTTCATGATAACATCCTCCCTCCTTGTTTATTGTTGCACATAAAGCACTTAAAGGAATGTCTGGCAAATAGCAAGTGTTCTATAAATACTAGCGACTCCTCTTGGGATTTTGCTGAGGTCAGGGCTGGTCAGGATGATTCCTGAGCCTGAATTGCAGTAATTCACCTTTGTTGGAGGAAAATAGAGAAGCCTAGAAGATGTCACTGGGTGAAGGAAATTTCCACGCCTATGGCTGAAATCCTTAATCTGAAAGTGTAGCATCCTGTCAGATCCATTTATTTAAGATAAAAGATTGAGATCCAACTTTACCAAAACAGAATGTGTGTGGTGGATTAAGTGCTTTAAAAATGCAAAGCAGGTTCTAGAACTTATTGAACTCTTTTCTTAATTAAGCAAATCTTTTATCCAACAAAAGATGGGAATGTTCTTCAGTTTCAGATGATCTCAGTGATTTCTATTATTGGTGGCTCAGGAAGCAAGAGGGACTGCTTCTTGGCAGGCAGGTGGATTCCTCTGAGGCTCTGGAAAGGCCAGAAACAGCAGTGAGGAGCAAGTCTGAAGCTGGGCAGGGCATGACAAGTCTACCTCAGAGCCATCTCAAGACAGGCCACTTATTGAAACAAAGAGTGGGGTAGGGCAGCAAGGGTCTCTGGTGAGTGAATGCCCCTCCCATCACTCCTAGATTCTCTCTCCTTTAGAGGGGCTCCCACTTGGCTCACACTGTTGCCACTGTCTAATCTGCTGGGGGTGCCACCACCAGCTTTCAAGATGGGCCTTGCAGAAATGGAAATATCTTTTAAGACAGTCCGAATCTCCCCCCAAAACTTTGCTAAATAATAAGAGCAAAAAGGAAAGATTATCGAAAGTGCATGCAGCATAAAGATAGACTTAGCAAACGGTGTTTTACAGTTGTTTCTTGTATTCTAACTTCCATGGCTTCTGGCCCTGGAGGTTTGCTTGCAGTCTTCCCTCCTGCGCATGTGCTGGGCTGTTTCCACCACACCCAAGCCTGCCTCTCAGACATCCTCGAGCCTCCGGGGAAAACGACCTATGGCCTGCTTCTCCACCAGCACTCCCTTTATTCTCGTCCCTGAGTGCTTGGTCTTGCTCTCTTCTCAGCCGATGAGCAAGCCTCTGGTGGTTGATGCAAACACAAAGAAACACTCTACAGGATGAGTACCCTACTTCCTACTCACAAGGGTAAGTTTTATCCATTTAGAGTCCAAAGGAACATCTCAAACACTAAACAATACCCTATCAGATACAGGGTAGCAGCAATATAATTTTTTACATAGAAGCATTATAATCATAGTAAGGATTTTTTTCCCCTGATCCAACTCCTGGTGGTGCATAATCACACTCTCATTTCCTATGAAGTATCTTTTAATAATAAGGCCCCATTGCTAATGGGTTTTTCTTTTTAACATTATAGAGTGTCAAGCTTTAGCCAGGCAGTGATGGGTCCTTCATTTGTGATTTATTTTTTTATTTCTGCATTACTCAGAAGATACAGGTCTTCTGAAATTTTGTTCAAGAATTCCAAATTGTCATCAGTGCAAATTGCAAAAGCAAGTATCACAGACACAGATTGAGCACTGTGTATGTTCATACTGTTGGTGTGTTTTTATGTGCACCATAAGCAGATAGCAAAGGACCAATCATTAAAGGTAATGAGAGGCAGCATCCCCGTCTGTCTGCAAAGTCATGCTGGATAAATGTCTGCTAGAAGCTAAACAGCCATGGCTTCTGTGAAACAACAGCATACAGTGACAGTAGAAATAGTCTGTGATTAAAATACAGCTGGAGCAGGTGTAAACAAAGATGACTGAGATAAAAATGAATTGCAAAGAAATTAAAAACGTAGGAGTAGAGGACTGGCAAGCAGAAGAAGTGGCACTGCAGAAAATCGGATCAGTGATGTGGAGAGCAAATTTCAGAGGGCCTCCCAGGATGCGGAGAAAAAGGAATAAAGAGATGAAAACAATAAAGGATGCTGTGATAGCCATGAAAAGTGGAGAAATGAGATCCAATCTAAGAATAATAAAAATTCTTGATTAAAAAAACAATTAAAATAGAAACAGTAATCAACTGACACATGGAAGAAAACTTTCCTGAGCTAAAAAACGTATAGATCTTTATACATTTTATAACACAGTATTTTGAATAATTTTAGATTTATAGAAAAGTTGTAAACACAGATGTTGTAGCCACACGTTCCAGGAAACAAACTCACTCAGGACGACAATGCAGATAGTAGAGTGCAGTTTACCACACCGGCGGGCCCAAGACAGAATCTCCTCTTAGCCAAGGACCCCAACCAGCATTTGTGAAAATCTTTTATACCTCATGTGTACGTGTCTGAACCTACCACTCCAAATTCCTTGAGACTTACATAAACCAGGGAAAATACAATCCCAATAACCTGTCATTCACGTGCTATGTGCTCATGTGCTCAAACAGTCAAACAGTTAGCCAATAATCAATAAACCTGAGGTTACACTCCGATTGATACAGAAAAATTTATGGCCTGTCTGGAGGAAGGGGTGATTAATGTATGTTTTCTCTTAGGCGATGAGTAACCTAGATACCACCTTCAAGGTTCCCCTGTCTGGAGGGGGTCTTACCCTTCTGTTGGTTTCCTAGGTACTTAACACAGAGTTCAGAGTTTGTTGGAAAGGTGGCCGAGCATGATCAGCATGAACAGGCCTAAGACGGAGTCCAGGCCCTATGAATTCCTTCTTCGCAGAGTTCCCATATACCTTTTAACCTGTTCTCCCTAATGTTAACACCCTCTGTACCCGTGATACCTTTGCAAAAACTAAGAAATTAGCATTGGCAAATGAAAGTTAACTACAGACTGGACAATTTTCACCAGGTTTTTCACTGGTGTTCTTTCACTGTTCCAAGAGTCATCCCAGGATATCACACTGCATTTAGCCTTTATACTTCTATAAAAATCGAATTGCTGTGAGAGACCAAAATATTTGAGCTTTTCAAAAGAGGTCACTCTTCATACTTCACGCCGTCTCCTTCCCGAGTTCCCCTACTTCTGATTTTTCAATTCCTTCTGGCTTTTCTCCGCGTCCCTGATGCACATCATGACCTTAGCTCTTCTATCAGTAATGACTTTATTCTCCATTCGCATGAACTGCCTCGGGGGCCTCACGTCAAGTCGCTCTCCATTCCTTGTTCTAGCCCCAGCACCCTCTCACCCACGGCCCCTCCTCAGGAGCACGGTCACCTCAGCCTCCCCTGAATTTCTCTGCTACTATGTATTCTAGATAAAAAGACAATTTAGATCTGGAGAAGGCAAAGAAAAAATGAAAAATCAAAACCATTTCTATTTGCACACAACTCTATATGCCTCCCTCTTCCCCTTGATAAATGTTAGACCCTTTGAAAATACCATTATTTCTTTTTCACAGAACAAAAAACTCTCCATGGCTGGGTTTGTGGGGCTGCTTCTCTCCTGGGTATTGTTCTGTGAGTTCACCAGAGGACATTCTAGAGGCTTGGGAATGTCCACCTGTGTTAACAAACTCTCTAAGAAGTGGGAGTAAAATCAGAACACCGATTCGCTAATTTATAATGAGCAATACTCATGATGGACGAACCCACCACTGTGTGGACCTGACTGGCCAGCTCCATATGAGCCAAATTACTGGATGGCTGCTTGTGAGCATGGAAACAGGACAAGGTCACTATGGAATTTAAAATTTTAATGACATCAGGGCCTAAAAAACTGACGCTCCTATTTCCCCAGGGAGGAGAACCCTGTCCAGTGGCTTAGGTGTTAGCTGGCCGAGCTGGGGACTGTTTCCTCTGGGCACCATTTGGAGAGCACCTCTCTCCGTGCTTAAACGCTGCTTTCTCTAAGTGTGACCATGCTTTCCTTAAGTTCCTATCTGGATCCAGGAGCCGCACTGGCTCATGGAGCTGACGCTTGTTGTTCCTGTTCAGTGGCCAAGTCACGTCTGACTCTGCAGCCCCAAGAGCTGCGGCACGCCAGGCTTCCCTGTCCCTCACTGCTTCCTGGAGCTTCCGCAGGCTCGTGTCCCTGGAGCTGGTGCTGCTATCCAACCGTTTCATCCTCGTTCATCCCCTTCTTCTCTTGCCTTCAGTCGTTCCCAACATCAGTCTTTCCTAATGCGTCGGCTCTTCAAATCAGGTGGCCAAAGTATTGGAGCTTCAGCATCAGTCCTTCTAGTAAAAGCTGGTGATGGTTCTAATCAGTTGTACAAGAATCTGAATTTTAACCCTCAAAGGCTCACTTCCAGGTTCCTGTGTGTGCCTGTGTATGGGTGTGTGTGTGCATGTGTGTGTGTGCGTGTGTGTGAGTGCGTGTGTGTTTGTGAGTGTGTGTGAGAGTGCGTGTGTGTGTGAGTGCGTGTGTATGTGAGTGCGTGTGTGTGTGTGAGTGTGTGTGTGTGAGTGCGCGTGTGTGTTTGTGTGAGTGTGTGAGTGCATGTGTGCATGTGAGTGCATGTGTGTGTGTGAGTGCGTGTGTGTGTCAGTGTGTGCGTGTGTGTGAGTGCGTGTGTGTGAGTGTGTGTGTGTGGGGGGGTGCATGTGTGAGTGTGTGTGTGTGAGTGTGTGTGAATGTGAGTGTGTGTGAGTGCATGCGTATGTGTGTGTGAGTGTATGTGTACATGTGTGTGTGAGTGTGTGTGTGTGCATGTGAGTGTGTGTGTCAGTGTGTGCGTGTGTGAGTGCATGTGTGTGTGAGTGTGTGTGTGTGTGTGCGTGTGAGTGTGAGTGTGTGAGTGTGTGTGTGTGTGAGAGTGCATGCATGTGTGTTACTGCCATCATATGTTCTCTGTGTTCCCTTGAATGCCACTCTCCCTCCCCCAGCAAAGTGGGGAGGACCGTGAATAGAACAGCAGGAACCCCCACGTGCCAGGCCCACGTCAGGGAGTAGATAGAGCAACACCTGAACAGTCCCAGTCCCTGCCCTCGTGGAGCTTGGGGACTGGCAGGGATACTGCCATTAATAAAATAACCACACATAAGACAGAAACTTCAGTGAAGGCTGTGAAGGACAAGGACAGGCAGGCATGGGCCACCTACAGGCAGAGACTTGCTGTAGCTGTGGAGGCCAGGTAGGGTTTTCTTGAGAGATTCACACTGGAGCTGGCGTTTAAAGCTTGAGCAGAAGTTAACTAGAGGAGTGGGGGAGACAGAGGGCTCAGCATCTTCCAGACCCAGTCTTCATCCTCCTCCTTCCTGCTCTGTGCCCCTGGGGGCTGACCACTTGCGAGTCCACCACTTTTTCTCTGCTCCCTGCCTCCTGTCCCACTCTCAGGGAAGCCCTAGCTCCTCGGGGAATCAAAGGGAGAGAGGAGCATGAGGTCAGGCTTCAGGGCTCCCAGACCCTGTCTTCACCCCTGGAGCATTGCCTCGGGGATGGGGGACGGGTTGGGTCCTGTGTTCTCTCTCCAGCAGTGCTGCCCTTTGACCCACGACAGAGGCCCCTGCCACGGACACCGTGCTTTAGTGTTCTGGTCCTCCTGCAGCTGCCCCACTGCCCAGGGTCCGTGAGGCCCTGCCCCTCTATTTTGTGTGCTGGTATCTCACCGTTCTTCTAAAGTGTGGACCACACCAGCAGCGTTCTGAGCCTGAGGCTCGGTGCTTGGCTAGAGGCTGTGTGGTGCATGTGTGTGGGTCACAGGCATGGCATGGCCGGGAAGGCTGGGGTGTCCACTGTACGCATGAGGTCACCCATGGTTATAGACAGAGGCAAGGATGGGGAGAGAAGAGGGTGGGCTATGGGGGGCTCAGGCCCAGATGTCCCCCTTCTGCCATGTTGTCACTGCACAGAACTCTGGGTGGTGAGAGTCTTCTAAATTCAAACCCGTCTGCCAGGTTGTTCTAAAGGTTTATTTGCCAGAATCAACAGATAGAATATATTTCATTTAGCAGTTTTTTAGTTTGGGTTATGACTTTCAAATATTTAGACATGTGGTTTGGGTGGCCTCCAAGTGTTCTTATCATGCCCCCACAAATGTGTGGGGCGAGCTGCTTCCAGGAACCCCTCCGTCCTTCATTGCTGGTCTCTTTGGGCCTAAAGGTAGGGTGCCCTAGGCACAAATCCCCTGCACTTCCCCTGCATCCACACCTTTGTAAAGGCCCCCTGCAAGTAGACCCTCCTTGAATTACACTATTTTGAGTTGGCCATCTGTCTCCTGTCGGGACCCTGATTGGTTCAGCAGGTGTTACAGGCAGAAGGAACAGCATGCAACACACACACACACATTAGCTCAACAGCCACAATAACCCTTAGCCTTCCCGCCTCCTTTAGCATTCTCTCTCCACCTTGCTTCCTACAACTAACGGCTTGCAGGAAAAATGAAAGGTACAAGCAGAAGTGGGTACGTGTGTATGTGCATGTACACGGGGAGAGGGATGGCGTACTTCAGATGGTGCCATCCTCTCACATGGTACTTTCTCCCCCAGCCTTGCAATAAGCATGGGTGCTCCAAGGCCCCTATTGGAGATCCTGCCTGGCATGAGCTAACCCCTGGTATCCTCTGATGCTCCCCAGGCCAGCTCCCATTGCCAGAGCAGGCAGAAGGCAGTGCCAGCCCTCAGTCTCTGAAGCTTCTCCCTGCAGGACAATTGGATTCTGACCCTTCTTGCCCCTCTCCCCAGGGTGCTACCTCCCCAGTTTTGCTCACTTGGCCTCCCTCACTTCCCAAGTTCCCTAGGAAATATGCAAATATCCCTTCCCGTATGCAAGTACTGGAAGCCAGCTCAGATGAGGTCATGTGCACGAATGTAACTGGGATGCCAGACAAGCACCACTGGTGGTGTAATCAAAACACAATTTTCTTTTTTGTCTCCCACACCCTTTTGCAATTTATTTAGTGGGAATAAATCTCCCCCTGCCTGGGATGAAATCTTGAGCAAGCACACAATTACTCTGCTCTTTCTCAGATAATGGTTATTCCTAGGTCACTTTAAATTGCAAACACAGTCTAATTTAGTAATTAGAATGTTCAGTCCCAAACTCTAACGGCAATTTAACTCAGTGTCTTCTCCTTCTCTTCCCCCTAACTGGGGCTGACTTTGGGGTGGGAGACATAATGGGAAAGATGGTGGTGTGGCTGCGTCCCTGCTTCTCTGCCCAGGGCTTTTCACTATCCAGTCTCCCCAGCTGGAGGGAGGTGGAGTTGGTGGAAACATCTTACTTGAAGTGTGTGGTCTTCTCTGATATCAGGCTCTTTGGGCCTAGAATGTTTGAACTAACCTATTCCCTTCTGGAGAGAAACTCAGCATGGTTCAACTGGTGAAGAATCTGCCTGCAATGCAAGAGATACAGGAGATGCAGGTTTAATCCCTGAGTCAGGAAGATCCCCTGGAGGAGGGCACGACAACCCACTCCAGTATTCTTGCCCGGAAAATCCCATGAACAGAGGAGCCTGGCAGGCTACCGTCCATGGGGTTGCAAAGAGTCGGACATGACTGAGAATGCAAACTGATTCCCTTCTGGGGTGTTCTCTTAGGCTTTCTGGGGTTTGCGGTTAGACTCCTCTTGTTCAAATTTATCTTCCCCCCAAGGGACATGTATCCTTTCTTCTGGGTGGTAAACTCCTTGCCCTCCAGTCAGATGTTAGGACCCTGGGCTACTCTTCTTGAGTTTAGCCTACATGTGTCCTGTGGAAAAATACTTATCCTTGCCAGAAAATCTCTAGAAGGGCAATAAATATGTGCTAAAGGCAGCAACCTCTCCTAGGTCCACAAGGAAAGCAGGAGGTCAGCCTCCTGGTCTTCCCATCCTCTAGATCTTCCAGGTACTGCAAGCATGCACGTAAGATTATCCCTGGAAACTTGGTTCAGTTCCCATGTGTCCATCTTTTTCTTTGACTGTCAGAAAATTCAGAAGTAAATTGGCAGCTTCCCTTTATAATCAGGTAGCAGTTCTGCAGCCCAAACATTGTGCTTTAATTTTTCTGTTGAATCATGTCTAGGAGAGTGTTGCAGACCAGTTTTCCTGGGGAAGCACACTCTGAGATGAAGATCTCTGTTCAGGAAATATATTGGGGTGTCCTGTTGTTAGTAAGACCTGTGGGGACTGGGGGTGGGTTGGGGGAAGAAGCAGGACTGTCACATCAGAAGGGAAACTGCAATACAATCACATAAAACGTGTCAGCCAGTTCTTGGAGAGCCCTGTATCTTAGCTGGTGTTTCAGAGTTGTCTTGAATTGGAGCAAGGGGCTGTGCCTTTATCCTCCCACTTGCACTGATCATTGGATGGGTGACTTAACTTCCGTGAGGTGTATGTGGGATCGGGTAGCACACGACAGCATCTGCTGCAGTGAGAAACACACCTTCTGGTAAGGCACTCATACCTCATATTCACACCCTGAGTGTGAATTCTAGCTGAATGACTTTTTTTTTTTTTTTTANTCCTCCCACTTGCACTGATCATTGGATGGGTGACTTAACTTCCGTGAGGCGTATGTGGGATCGGGTAGCACACTACAGCATCTGCTGCAGTGAGAAACACACCTTCTGGTAAGGCACTCATACCTCATATTCACACCCTGAGTGTGAATTCTAGCTGAATGACTTTTTTTTTTTTTTTTTTACTAGTTCTGTAATTTCCTCATCTACACAGTAGATATTTATTTTATCTACCTCTTAAGTGTTTTGCAAGGATTCACTGAGTAATCCATGTAAAGGATAGCAGACTGTTAGTCAGCACTCAATAAATGTGAGCTATTAATATTATGTAGGTCCTATATTTTCTGATCTACACTTTAAATTCGTTATTTATGTGGTTATATGATATATAATGTTCTTGGTGTCTCTGTGGATTGGGTGGTGAGGAGGGGTGGGTTGATTCTCGGTCCTGGATCTGATCTTCAGTCAACACAAAATGAAGATTAGCCCAGACACTCAACAGTTATAACCCTACTAACTATTTCCTTTAAGGCCTATCATGTGGGGACTGTGCTGGGACCTAGGGTGGGGCAGAATCTGAAGGAGGAGAAGAAATAAGACAAAGCTGACATATACTGTTTGACAAACAACATTAAGATACTTACTAATCCTGCCTCCAAAATGTGGTTTCTGAACAAGGCCAAAGATATTATATTATCTATCACAAGGAGATTTTCCGTTTCCCAAGTAGAACCCTGCCAGGCAGTTAAATGACACAGAAAACATGATGACAGCTTGCTATGCTCCTGACCCCATTATGCAGCCGGAGCATGAAATATGCCTCCTTTGAAAATAAACAGTTATTCATCAAGTTGTCTCTTGCTAGCATGCTGTAATTATCTTCGCAAAGTTATGAATGAAATGATACGTTCCCGACAAAAAGAGCATGATGTAAAGATGGGTTTCAGCAGCATTCGTTCGTTTCCAAGGGAAGGTTGGGCCTGCTGCGCCCACCCCCCACCCCCCCAC
>SJYX01023161.1:20524-60389 GCA_006410675.1 Oreotragus oreotragus
CCCCCCACCCCTCTGGGCTTCTTTTGCTACTGAACACATATCTCAAGGTGGCCAACCTCATGCTGTGAATGGACGAGGGGGGACCCCTGGGGGAGCATCAGAGCTTTCAGGGTCACATTTTTATGTTGGTCTGCTTCAAGGCTGAATGAGTCCAACATTATGTCCCCAGCTTTCTGGAGGCTGAAAGAGGCCCAAGGAATATGAGCCCAGATGGGAGACTAAAACTGATCCAAGAATGTGGGCATTGTCCACAGAGTTGGCTGGATGCATTTGTGAGGGGCCTGGGCATGAACCATGAGTGCAGGAGTGGTGGCTGCCTGGCCTTGTAATATGTTACTGAAAACCAAATATTCCTTCCTTTGGTCTATGTGATTACTCCTTGTTCATGGCTATAGAAGGAAAACCTGTCAGCTATATTCAGTAATTTCTCCTTAGAGTGTATTAGTGTCCCAGAGTTTGATCTAACACAGAAGCACCCCTCACTCATAGCAGGTTTGAAAACCTCCTTATTCCCTGAGACATGAAGCCACTAAGCTCAACACTCTGAGTCTCCCCTCTGTGATGCCACAGAAGTGTGTCTGTGCTCATCCTTTCTTCTCAGACCCCCGGCGCAGAGGAAGGGGTGTCCTTACTCTTGTCCAGGGAAAATACATTCCATCTGGCTCTTTTCTTTCGACTTGTATCTTTTATCTCCTTAGCACTCTTGCCTCATCAAGTGTTCCATCACATTGCAAATAAAATGCTTTGCATAGTGCCTGACACACAAGAATTCAACTCATGTTGGGCACGACTACTATTTCCATCTCCAAGAAGACGCCAGTCAACTTTCCACACCGGGGTCAGTCCATATCTTCCACTTAGAACAGTGTGTTCACTGAGTTAATGCTATTCTAGTGTTGGCTATTGTTATCCTCTCCCTCCTCCTTCTTAACGTCATCATCATTATTATTTTTAATATAACTGTTATTATCCACCAGGGTAAAATTTTTACAAAGAGTTCTTTAAGGTGACTGACTACTAGAGTGACATACACTGGATGAGTGAGTTAGATCTAATTATGAAGTATTTAAAGCAAAAAGCAAAGTCATTTCAGAAGCCATTGTAAGCTCTGATGATAGATAATTTCTAAGGTAAGTTATCTATTTTACATGTACACACTACTGTATACAAAACAGATAACTAATAATGGCCTACTGTATGGCACGGGGAACTCTATTCAGTGCTCTATGGTGACCTATGTGGGCATAGAATCTGAAAAGAGTATATGTATGTATATGTATGACAAATTCACTTTGCTGTACCGCAGAAACTAACACATTATTGTAAATCAACTATACTCTAATAAAAATTAACTGAAAAAAATAAAAATAAGCCCCTGAAGCTGTGTATCTTAGACTCTATATTCATAGTTTCTCTTTTCAGTCTAATGGCTCCTGCCCGCACTGTTTCAACCAAACTGCCGAAGACCACAAATGCCTCCCACTTTTAGGAGCTTTAAGCGGTCTTCTCCCACTCCCCTGACTCTCCCTTTGCTGTTTCCCTTTCGGCCCTTCCCCTTTAATCCAGATTTCGGATTTCAGTTCTTTCCCCAATAGGGTGGCCAGATTTAGCAAGTAAATATTTTACCTGGCAACTCTAGTAAGCTCTCTTCTTGCCCATCTATGTTCTCCCTGGGAAAGCTTTTTTTGGCTTCCCTATTCTTCTGCAGACGTGTCTCAAGGTCTCAATCACCAGCTCCGCTTCCTGAGACCCAAGCTGAGAGGTCCAGTCACCTCCTAGTTGTTCTAGACACCTCAAACTACATATACAGTCTGCCACCTCAAAACATGCTCTTCCCCCAGTGTTCCAACCCTGGGGTAGAGTTTCCTTTAAAGGAAGGAATACAGAGCTCCTCTCTCCTTTTTTCCAAGCTCTTCCTTGCTTCTCCCAGAGAGGAGAAATTGATATGCATGGGTTAGATTTTAAAATCTAATCAGGCCCTATTTATTTGGAAGACATCACTATAACTCAAGAACAGGGACTGGTGAACTTTTTCTATAAAGAGCCAGATAATAATTAAGTTAGGTTTTGTGGGCTATGATCCTCTCTGTTGAAGCTAAAAACAATCGTTGACAATAGGTAATCGAATGGGCATGGCTGTGTTTCAACAATATTTTATGTACGGACACTAAAGTTCAAATTTTATATAATTTTCACTTGCCATGAAATATTCTTCTTTTAATTTTTTCCAGTCATTAAAGAAAATAAAAATCATTCTTAGCTTGTGAGTCATATGAAAACAAGCAATAGGCCCTATTTGAACCACACTCCAAAGTTTTCCAGTTCAGTTCAGTTCAGTTCAGTCGCTCAGTCGTGTCTGACTCTTTGCAGCCCCATGAATCGCAGCACGCCAGGCCTCCCTGTCCATCACCAACTCCCGGAGTTCACTCAGACTCACGTCCATCGAGTCAGTGATGCCATCCAGCCATCTCATCCTCTATCATCCTCTTCTCCTCCTGCCCCCAATCCCTCCCGGCATCAGAGTCTTTTCCAATGAGTCAACTCTTCGCATGAGGTGGCCAAAGTACTGGAGTTTCAGCTTCAGCATCATTCCTTCCAGAGAAATCCCAGGGCTGAAACCTCTACTTAAAAAAGTATGGGTGGAATGCTCTGTATTGTTTTGCTTTCTCTGTAGGGCAAAACTTGTTTGCTGACCCAGGGCTTTCTCCACCTAAGCAGATCTGGCTGTTTGTCTCCTGTCTGTTTCTTCCTTCTATCTAAAGTGATATGGGCCAGCAACCAGCCTAGCTGTCTTGTGCTCAGTCTCTTTCTGGCTTCTTTCCACCGTGTGATCAAAGCAGCAAGAGTTGAAACCTGAGTCTGGGCTTTGAGGGAGGAAGGAGCGGGAAAACTGGGCAGAATTCTGCTCTATTTTGTTATTTTATTTGTTCTCTGTGTGTGTGTGTGTGTGTGTGTCTTCTCTCTTGGTAACTTCAAAATAGGTGGCTATGGTTTGAAAAAGATCTCTTGGTAACTTCAAAATAGGTGGCTATGGTTTGAAAAAGAATTGTGGTAGACCCTGGTTTTCTGGCTAAATACTAAATAATAGTACCCCAATTCCCAGTACTATTTCTAACAAATAATATCATCCTTCCAGGATGCCAGCTCAAAACTATAAATCATCTTTGACTGTTTCCTGATCTGTTATCTCCATGCCCAGTCAATCTCAAAGCGCTGTCGGCTCTGCTGCTATATTGTGTCTCAATGTTGAGCCCCTCCTACCCTCTACTCTTGATGCTTTTATAACATGCCTTTGAATGGGCACAAGATAATGTTTAAAATTGCAGTGGGATTGGGTAAAATTTTATGGTGATTATATGACATCAGTATTAACCAGAGATTTAAATTTCTGTAGAGCAATGGTAAATAAAAAAATGATTATGGAGGGATTTCCCTGGCAATCCAGTGGCTAAGACTTTGCCTTCCAATGCAAGGGATGTGGGTTCAATTCCCTGGTCAGGGACTTAAGATTCCACATGCCTTGAAGCCAAAAAAAAGCAAAACATAAAACAGTAGTGGTGTTGTAACAAACTCAATAAAGACTTTTAAAAAATAGTCCATATAAAAATTTTTTTAAAAAAGTGATTATGGAGAAAAACC
The DNA here is from genome assembly GCA_006410675.1 of Oreotragus oreotragus. NCBI lineage: Eukaryota > Metazoa > Chordata > Mammalia > Artiodactyla > Bovidae > Oreotragus > Oreotragus oreotragus. The sequence continues at coordinate 24,164 of SJYX01023161.1, forward strand.
AGGTGGTGGCTATGAGCAGACACATGACAGTGGCCATGGCTTCAGAAGGAGAGGCTGGCCCCATGAGGAACCGAGGTGCCCTACTGTTTGGAATGCGGCACTTTCTCAGAATGTATTCAGTCAGTGGCAGTTTAGTCGTTCAGTCGTGTCCAACTCTTGCCGACCCCATGGATCACAGCAGGCCAGGCCTCCCTGTCCATCACCAACTCCCGGAGTTCACTCAGACTCACGTCCATCGAGTCAGTGATGCCATCCAGCCATCTCATCCTCTGTCGTCCCCTTCTCCTCCTGCCCCCAATCCCTCCCAGCATCAGGGTCTTTTCCAATGAGTCAACTCTTCGCATGAGGTGGCCACAGTACTGGAGTTTCAGCCTCAGCATCAGTCCTTCCAGTGAACACCCAGGACTGGTCTCCTTTCGGATGGACTGGTTGGATCTCCTTGCAGTCCAAGGGACTTGCAAGAGTCTATATTAGAAACTGTCAAAAAAATTAATAACACAGGCATCTGTTGGGAAAAGTGGCAGTTCTGGAGAGATTAGTGGAGAGGCTCCTGGGATCTGAAAAGTGCTCTTTCCCTCCCTTTTCTTCTCTCAGACTTTGGATTTATGAATATACTCATCCCTCCCCATCCCATTTAGGCAGACTTGTTAGCCTTGATTAGAAAATCTAATATCTATGGTATTTTTTCTATGTTAATTAACTTTCTCTCTATGACCTTGCATTTAAAATATCTATAAAGAACATGGAGGACACAACCCTATTTCTTAAATATGGCAAATATCCCTGGAGAAAGAAATGGCAGCCCACTCCAGAGTTCTTGCCTGGAGAATCCCATGGACAGAGGAGCCTGGCGGGCAACAGCCCACAGGGTCACAAAGAGTCAGACACGACTGAGCGACTTAACACAGCACACATGGCAAATATGTTCTGAGATCTGTTGGGAGCAGCAGCACCACTCCAGACAAACTTCCCTTGAGGGGGAGCCTTGAAGACTTGTGGAGAGACGTGCTCACCCATGTGCCCTGCCAGCCCGTCTCTAGTCTGGCTGTCCAGTCTCTGCCTACGCCCAAACCCTCCTCAGCAGAGTCATCTTTTTAAAAGGACACATCTGAGCCAGCAAGTCTCCTCAGGAGCTCTCAGTGGTAGGGTTCCCCTGCTGCCTACAGATAAAGCAAACTCCTGAACACGGTGTTGGAGCTCTTCCTTTGAGCTGCCTTCCACAAGCTTCCAGCCCCACCTCTGACTGTGCCCTGTCTGGCCCCCGCGATGGTTCAGGCACTGAACCTCCATGATACAGACTGTTCATTCGATTTCTCTATACTGAACAAATCACATACTCTTTTGTACTTGCGCTATTGCACAGCTCCCTTTATTTGAAATGCTCTCGTTCCTAGTCTCTGCCTATTAAAAGCCAACTCAGCTTTCAAGGTCAAATCCTGTCTTCTCCATGAAAGTTTCCCACATCTTCTCAGTCTGTTTCCCACAGCACATTGCCATTCCTTTGTTAAACATTTGTTCATTCTGACTTTTGTTATGTTTTGGTTTGATCATACATTTGTTCATTCCAGAAATATTTACAAATGACCTCCTGTGTGTCAGGCACTGTGTGTGTCAGGCACAGGAGATAAACTGGGAGCAAGATTGAAGTCTAGCTACTCTTACTGGCTGCATGGGGTGAAGGGGCCCACCAGTCCTAGCTCCCCATGACCATCATGAAGTGAACTGAGATGTTCCTGGGCAACATGAATTAGAGAAGAATAGCAGTCAGTTTTCCTGGCTAGCATGGGTTTTACTGAATGGGGTGTACAAACCTGATGGGAAAACTGAAATGCTTAGGGCAATAGAGGGAATTTTCAGTGCCTTGACAAAAGAAGACTTCTCAGAAAGTAGTTCTTCCTCTAAAGAGAAGAGGCTACACACACAAAAAAATTAAAATATCCAAGAGAAAACTGGCTTATATGTTGCTATATTGTATGGAAGGAAATGAAGTCATCCATGGGGAGTATCCAGCACCATGCTTAAAACATACTAAGAATCAATACCATTTAGTTGTTATTATTCGGAGAAGGCGATGGCACCCCACTCCAGTACTCTTGCCTGGAAAAATCCCATGGACAGAGGAGCCTGGTGGGCTTCAGTTCATGGGGTCACGAAGAGTCGGACACGACTGAGGGACTTCACTTTCAGTTTTCACTTTCATGCATTGGAGAAGGAAGTGGCAACCCACTCCAGTGTTCTTGCCTGGAGAATCCCAGGGACGGGGAGCCTGGTGGGCTGCCGTCTATGGAGTTGCACAGAGTTGGACACGACTGAAGCGACTTAGCAGCAGCAGCAGCAGTTATTATTATTTTACCCCTCCCTCTGAGTCTCTATGATATCTTCATTACATTTTTTGTCAATCCTTTGGAGCTGGTCTTTTTTGGGGGAAGGGAAGATTGGAGTCTGGGGCAAACTACTAAGTCTGGCCTTGTGGTGGGTTTAGGGGACAAATCAAAGGCTGTTCAAAGAGAACCAGTCACGTTTGAGTATTATATATAACGTTTGTTGAGTGCTTCCCTTGTGCCAGGAACTGAGCTAAGAGATTGATGTACATTGTTTTCTTTAATCCTCATAACACCCTATGATTTAAATGCTATTATCATCCCACATTTATAGATAAGGAAGCTGAAGCACCAAGAACACAAATAATTTGCTCAAAATTATAGTTAATAAGTGGATGGAGCTGGTGCTTAAATCCTAAATTTCTGAAGCTCACCCACCCTACCATTTTTCTCCTACAGTCCCTCCACTAACCATAACCTCTCTGAGCACAGGAAAAAATAGTCTTGAAGGAGGTATGACCTGGGACACTCTCTCATTTTATAAACAAGGGAAGTGACAGTATGGAAAGTTAAGTAACATAGTGAGTATCTTTTGGAATCAGAACCTCAGTCCCTATCTTCTGACCCCTACCTTCTGACTCAAGTGCTCTTTCCATTAAAGGAGGTTGATTTTAGGTGCAAACATAAAATTCCCACGTTATGCATGATTGCTATCTTCACTCTTGGGTTGGTAGGAACACTAAGCCCCAGCCAGGATTAGAGTCTTCTTCGATTTATGGTCTAATTCTTATTCTTTTCTGGGTTATTCAAAGGTCAGTTGAGCTAATGGATGAGGGCTGCTTTGCCGTCTAGGTTCAATTTAAAATGCATGATGCCTGTCAGACTTATTTTTAAAAGGGAGCTCTCATTGAGGCAAGGATGCTATTTCAGAGACGATTCTATGATTGGTTTTAGAGAATAGATCAGATACAATTCAGAAAGATAGTGTCAAAATTCATGACATGTGAAGAAAAAGGGACCTAAATTCTCAAATGAACCTCTGATAAGAACAGAAAGAATCGCTGAAATATTTCACCAAAGTCTTTTGAGGCCATTAAGAAAGTGCCCAGTCAGGGCTGAAAAGTGCTTTAATGGTTATTTCTTTATGGCAATTGAATTATAGCAGCAGTCTCCACCTAACTTGAATCACATTGAAGCAGGTTATTTTTAAAATTAGATACAAGTGTTCTGGTTTAAAAGGTGGTTGGCTAGTAACGCTTGACACAACCTCTTCCAACCTCCCAATAAAAGTCCACGAAACAGAGAAAATGTCACAGATGCATTTAAACAGCTGCAGACCAGGACTGGCGAACTGCTGCTAGAATCTGGGACTTATTAGCACTGACTCCAGTGCCAGTGGGACTGGCTTGAGAACATCGCTCCTGTCCTCTCCTGCTCTGTTAGAGACAGAACAAGTCTGCTGGACTGGAAACAACAACAATAATAGTACTTAATATTGTTGAAAGATAAACTGAGATATATTAAAAATTTAAGAGTTTATTTGGGCAAAAGTTGACTGGAATTGGGCAATGCCATGACTTCAGTGCCAATGAAACTGGCTTGAGAATATCGATCTTGTCCTATCCTGCTCTGTTATTAGAAACAGAACAAGTCTGCTAGACTGGAAACAACAATAATAATAATAGTATTTAATATTGTTGAAAGATAAACTGAGACATATTAAAAATTTAAGAGTTTATTTGAGCAAAAGTTGACTGGAATTGGGCAATGCCAAACCAGAAGTGGTTAGTAATCCACTGACAGGAGCTAGGGGCAAGAATTTTATAGAGAAGATGCAAAACAAAACAAGGAAAATGGGTGCTTGGCTATAGCTTCAGCAGTTATATTGTTTGGGAAAGACTGTTCACGTTTGTGATTGATTATTTTTCTTATCCTTGAGGAACTGATTCTGACATAGGTTTTGGTTTTCTTTTGAAGGCTAACAAGGCATTAGAGCCAAGTCAGTCTAATGGCCTCCTTGTTTGATTACTTTAATAACACTTATTGAATGCTGACCTTGTGAAAGGTACTGATCCAAGCATTTCACGTGAAATTAAATCATTTAACCCTCTCAACAGCTCTGTGAAGTAGGAAATATTATTTCTCCCATTCTGCAGATGAGGAAACTGCAGCATAGAGAGACTATGATTACAAACATAAGAAGAAACTGATAGTTGCATAATTTGGGGGTGACTTCTGCAGGAGACTTGGGTTTGACCCCTGGGTTGGAAAAATCTCCAGAAGGAGGGCATGCCAAACCACTTCAGTATTCTTGCCTGGAGAATCCCATGAACAGAAGAGCCTGGTGGGCTACAGTCTATGGGGTTGCAAAGAGTCGGACACAACTGTGCGACTAATACTTTTTCTGCAGACAAATTAGAACCAAAAATACTCTCACAAAATTGGGGTTATGCAGGAGTGGGAGGGAGGCTCTAGAGGGAGGGGATACATGCATAGTTATAGATGATTCATGTTGTTGTAAAGCAGAAACCAACACAATATTGTAAAACAATTATTTTCCAATTAAAAATTCAAAAACAGATTCTAGAGAATTTGAATACATACATATTATAATATATACTATAAACAAAAATCTACCATTTAGTAAAATGTTTGAGAAAAATTTACAAAACTGATCTTCTATTAAACCACAAAGAAAAGTTCAATACATCTCAAAAAATAGAAATTCTAATAATAACTACCTTCTCTGCCTAAAATGCAATAAGTCTAGAAATCAAGAAAAAAAACGTTTAAAGATAAAGTTCGCAACGTTATGGAAGTGAAACTCATTCTTCTAAACAAACAAACAAGCAAAAACTGTCATTAAGAAAGGAAATCAATGGTACAATTATAGGCCATTTAGAAAACTGCAATGAGGGCTCATTAAATCAAAACCCATGGTGTGTTGTCAAAGCTATCCTCATAGGAAAATGTATAGCATAAAAGGAACTTATTGTTTAACAACAACAAAATAAATAAATCTTCTTCTTTGACTCAACTTAGAAAATAGCAAGATAAATGATAAAGAAGCAGAAACAAACATCGTGATGTTGATGTATGTAGTGGAGACAGTAGGGTGATTTTTCCCAACTTTATTTTCTCTTGCCTTCTTCTATAGAAGCTAGGGATGAATTAAGTAACTTCTTAGGACTCTTTGTAGGTAGAAGAGGCCATGTAAAATAAATCTTATCACGGAGGTATCAGTGGAAGACAATTGAGGGAGCTTCTTGGAGCATTCTTGCTTTAATGATACAAAGGGGTACTGACAGAGCTGATTCAATGCTTTCTCTTTTCCCTTTCCCTGACCACATTTTCTGCCTTGAATGTATCTCTGATGTCTGACATAATAGTCATCTTGTAACCAGGAAATCACAAACATGAGGAGGGAAGTCAATGGCTAGGGACAGTGAATTGAAAATACAGAATGAGTCTGGATGCCTGACAGTACTGTTGAGTAGCTAAATAATGCTAGCAACTATCTACCTCTGAGCTCATTGTTATGTTAGAAAAATCAATGCCTATTTGTTGAAGTTACTGTTAGTTGCATTTTCTGATGCAGGCAGCTAAATATATACTTCTAAAGAAATAAAAATCAAAGAACAGATTCTGAAAATAGAAACAAAACCTCTGGCAAATTTAATTTTTAAAAAGAATTTTTAAAAAGCAAATAAATAAAAATAATAGTCCAATGTATCATAAATACAGAAAGAATGTCCTGCTAATAAAATCGACAACCTCAGAATGAATCTTTTGGTATAGAAAAAATAAATGAAAAATATTTATTGTATATTCAGGGTTTTTTTAAGTTCCATCTAATTATAGCTTTAGGCATTGGTTAGGAAGAAGTACTCTGAGTATTTTAGATAGAACATGATTTAGGACAGGGAATGTATGCTTAAAAAACTATGGGGTAACACACACATACAAACACACACACCTCTTTGGAAGAAGCAGAGGAGCAAAAGCCAGGGAAGATAACTGACAACACTCAGGTTCTGGATAGTTTTCAGGAAATCTGCAATTCCAAGAAAGCAGTCCCTGCCAATGGTCACAGTTGCATGGAGCACATCACGACGTCTATTATCACCCTGCTTATTTAACTTCTATGCAGAGTACATCATGCAAAATGCTGGGCTGAATGAATCACAAGCTGGAATCAGGTTTGCCGGGAGAAATAACAACAGCCTTAGATATGCAGATGCTATCACCCTAATGGCAGAAAGCAAAGAGGAATGAGCCTCCTAATGAAGGTGAAAGAGGAGAGTGAAAAAACTGACTTGAAACTCAACATTCAAAAAACCAAGATCTTGGCATCCAGTCCCATCACTTTATGACAAATAGATGAGGAAAAAGTGCAAACAGTGACAGATTTAACTTTCTAGGGCTCCAAATTCACTGAAGACAATGACTGCAGTCACAAAATTAAAAGATGCTTGCTTCTTGGAGAAAAAGCTATGACAAACCTAGGTAGCATATTAAAAAGCAGCTATGGTTTTTCCAGTAGTCATATATGGATGTGAGAGTTGGACAATAGAGAAGGCTCAGCACTGAAGAACTGATGCTTTGGAATTGTAGTTCTGGAGAAGACTCTTGAGAGTCCCTTGGACAGCAGGAGATCAAATTGGTCAATTCTAAAGGAAATCAAATGTGAATATTCATTGGAAGTTCAGTTGCTGAAGCTCCAATACTTTGGCTACCTGATACAAAGAGCTGAATCACTGGAAAAGATTGATGCTGGGAAAGATAGAGGGCAAGAGGAGAAAAGGGTGACAGAGGATAAGAGGGTTGGAAGGCATCACTGACTCAATGAACATGAGTTTGAGCAAACTCTGGGAGATAGTAAAGGGCAGGGAAATCTGGTGTGCTGCAGCCCACGGAGTGGCAGATTTGGACACAACTGAGTGACTCAACAACGACAACCAAGATAGATGGCCCAGGAGTCAGGGAAGCTGAAGATGTTGGCCACCAGGAACTTGGGGTGCTGTGACTCAGCTGCTGTCCAGCCCCATTCAGGAGAGCCTGCAGAGCAGTGATGACACTGAGTAGCATCAGTGCCTTGTGCCTGGCACTGACCTGTGAGTGTATGAGAGCGTGGCTCCCACTTCACTTCCCCTTCCCAATCTCACATGATTGTCTCTTGTGGTCCAGCTAACCCAGAAGTATGCACAGAAGGGAATTCTGGAAACAGTCCTAGCTAAACTAAGCTGATACAGTACAAATCCACCACAGAAGCTCAGTTCAGTTCAGTCACTCAGTTGTGTCCAACTCTTTGCAACCCCACGGACTGCAGCACACCAGGCCTCCCTGTCCATTACTGACACCCGGAGCTTGCTAAAACTCATGTCCATTGAGTCGGTGATGCCATCTAACCATCTCATCCTCTTTCGCCCCCTTCTCCTCCTGCCTTCAATCTTTCCCAGCATCAGGGTCTTTTCCAATGAGTCAGTTCTTAGCTAAAATTAGATACAAGTGTTCTGGTTTAAAAGGTGGTTGGCTAGTAACGCTTGACACAACCTCTTCCAACCTCCCAATAAAAGTCCACGAAACAGAGAAAATGTCACAGATGCATTTAAACAGCTGCAGACCAGGACTGGCGAACTGCTGCTAGAATCTGGGACTTATTAGCACTGACTCCAGTGCCAGTGGGACTGGCTTGAGAACATCGCTCCTGTCCTCTCCTGCTCTGTTAGAGACAGAACAAGTCTGCTGGACTGGAAACAACAACAATAATAGTACTTAATATTCTTGAAAGATAAACTGAGATATATTAAAAATTTAAGAGTTTATTTGGGCAAAAGTTGACTGGAATTGGGCAATGCCATGACTTCAGTGCCAATGAAACTGGCTTGAGAATATCGATCTTGTCCTATCCTGCTCTGTTATTAGAAACAGAACAAGTCTGCTAGACTGGAAACAACAATAATAATAATAGTATTTAATATTGTTGAAAGATAAACTGAGACATATTAAAAATTTAAGAGTTTATTTGAGCAAAAGTTGACTGGAATTGGGCAATGCCAAACCAGAAGTGGTTAGTAATCCACTGACAGGAGCTAGGGGCAAGAATTTTATAGAGAAGATGCAAAACAAAACAAGGAAAATGGGTGCTTGGCTATAGCTTCAGCAGTTATATTGTTTGGGAAAGACTGTTCACGTTTGTGATTGATTATTTTTCTTATCCTTGAGGAACTGATTCTGACATAGGTTTTGGTTTTCTTTTGAAGGCTAACAAGGCATTAGAGCCAAGTCAGTCTAATGGCCTCCTTGTTTGATTACTTTAATAACACTTATTGAATGCTGACCTTGTGAAAGGTACTGATCCAAGCATTTCACGTGAAATTAAATCATTTAACCCTCTCAACAGCTCTGTGAAGTAGGAAATATTATTTCTCCCATTCTGCAGATGAGGAAACTGCGGCATAGAGAGACTATGATTACAAACATAAGAAGAAACTGATAGTTGCATAATTTGGGGGTGACTTCTGCAGGAGACTTGGGTTTGACCCCTGGGTTGGAAAAATCTCCAGAAGGAGGGCATGCCAAACCACTTCAGTATTCTTGCCTGGAGAATCCCATGAACAGAAGAGCCTGGTGGGCTACAGTCTATGGGGTTGCAAAGAGTCGGACACAACTGTGCGACTAATACTTTTTCTGCAGACAAATTAGAACCAAAAATACTCTCACAAAATTGGGGTTATGCAGGAGTGGGAGGGAGGCTCTAGAGGGAGGGGATACATGCATAGTTATAGATGATTCATGTTGTTGTAAAGCAGAAACCAACACAATATTGTAAAACAATTATTTTCCAATTAAAAATTCAAAAACAGATTCTAGAGAATTTGAATACATACATATTATAATATATACTATAAACAAAAATCTACCATTTAGTAAAATGTTTGAGAAAAATTTACAAAACTGATCTTCTATTAAACCACAAAGAAAAGTTCAATACATCTCAAAAAATAGAAATTCTAATAATAACTACCTTCTCTGCCTAAAATGCAATAAGTCTAGAAATCAAGAAAAAAAACGTTTAAAGATAAAGTTCGCAACGTTATGGAAGTGAAACTCATTCTTCTAAACAAACAAACAAGCAAAAACTGTCATTAAGAAAGGAAATCAATGGTACAATTATAGGCCATTTAGAAAACTGCAATGAGGGCTCATTAAATCAAAACCCATGGTGTGTTGTCAAAGCTATCCTCATAGGAAAATGTATAGCATAAAAGGAACTTATTGTTTAACAACAACAAAATAAATAAATCTTCTTCTTTGACTCAACTTAGAAAATAGCAAGATAAATGATAAAGAAGCAGAAACAAACATCGTGATGTTGATGTATGTAGTGGAGACAGTAGGGTGATTTTTCCCAACTTTATTTTCTCTTGCCTTCTTCTATAGAAGCTAGGGATGAATTAAGTAACTTCTTAGGACTCTTTGTAGGTAGAAGAGGCCATGTAAAATAAATCTTATCACGGAGGTATCAGTGGAAGACAATTGAGGGAGCTTCTTGGAGCATTCTTGCTTTAATGATACAAAGGGGTACTGACAGAGCTGATTCAATGCTTTCTCTTTTCCCTTTCCCTGACCACATTTTCTGCCTTGAATGTATCTCTGATGTCTGACATAATAGTCATCTTGTAACCAGGAAATCACAAACATGAGGAGGGAAGTCAATGGCTAGGGACAGTGAATTGAAAATACAGAATGAGTCTGGATGCCTGACAGTACTGTTGAGTAGCTAAATAATGCTAGCAACTATCTACCTCTGAGCTCATTGTTATGTTAGAAAAATCAATGCCTATTTGTTGAAGTTACTGTTAGTTGCATTTTCTGATGCAGGCAGCTAAATACATACTTCTAAAGAAATAAAAATCAAAGAACAGATTCTGAAAATAGAAACAAAACCTCTGGCAAATTTAATTTTTAAAAAGAATTTTTAAAAAGCAAATAAATAAAAATAATAGTCCAATGTATCATAAATACAGAAAGAATGTCCTGCTAATAAAATCGACAACCTCAGAATGAATCTTTTGGTATAGAAAAAATAAATGAAAAATATTTATTGTATATTCAGGGTTTTTTTAAGTTCCATCTAATTATAGCTTTAGGCATTGGTTAGGAAGAAGTACTCTGAGTATTTTAGATAGAACATGATTTAGGACAGGGAATGTATGCTTAAAAAACTATGGGGTAACACACACATACAAACACACACACCTCTTTGGAAGAAGCAGAGGAGCAAAAGCCAGGGAAGATAACTGACAACACTCAGGTTCTGGATAGTTTTCAGGAAATCTGCAATTCCAAGAAAGCAGTCCCTGCCAATGGTCACAGTTGCATGGAGCACATCACGACGTCTATTATCACCCTGCTTATTTAACTTCTATGCAGAGTACATCATGCAAAATGCTGGGCTGAATGAATCACAAGCTGGAATCAGGTTTGCCGGGAGAAATAACAACAGCCTTAGATATGCAGATGCTATCACCCTAATGGCAGAAAGCAAAGAGGAATGAGCCTCCTAATGAAGGTGAAAGAGGAGAGTGAAAAAACTGACTTGAAACTCAACATTCAAAAAACCAAGATCTTGGCATCCAGTCCCATCACTTTATGACAAATAGATGAGGAAAAAGTGCAAACAGTGACAGATTTAACTTTCTAGGGCTCCAAATTCACTGAAGACAATGACTGCAGTCACAAAATTAAAAGATGCTTGCTTCTTGGAGAAAAAGCTATGACAAACCTAGGTAGCATATTAAAAAGCAGCTATGGTTTTTCCAGTAGTCATATATGGATGTGAGAGTTGGACAATAGAGAAGGCTCAGCACTGAAGAACTGATGCTTTGGAATTGTAGTTCTGGAGAAGACTCTTGAGAGTCCCTTGGACAGCAGGAGATCAAATTGGTCAATTCTAAAGGAAATCAAATGTGAATATTCATTGGAAGTTCAGTTGCTGAAGCTCCAATACTTTGGCTACCTGATACAAAGAGCTGAATCACTGGAAAAGATTGATGCTGGGAAAGATAGAGGGCAAGAGGAGAAAAGGGTGACAGAGGATAAGAGGGTTGGAAGGCATCACTGACTCAATGAACATGAGTTTGAGCAAACTCTGGGAGATAGTAAAGGGCAGGGAAATCTGGTGTGCTGCAGCCCACGGAGTGGCAGATTTGGACACAACTGAGTGACTCAACAACGACAACCAAGATAGATGGCCCAGGAGTCAGGGAAGCTGAAGATGTTGGCCACCAGGAACTTGGGGTGCTGTGACTCAGCTGCTGTCCAGCCCCATTCAGGAGAGCCTGCAGAGCAGTGATGACACTGAGTAGCATCAGTGCCTTGTGCCTGGCACTGACCTGTGAGTGTATGAGAGCGTGGCTCCCACTTCACTTCCCCTTCCCAATCTCACATGATTGTCTCTTGTGGTCCAGCTAACCCAGAAGTATGCACAGAAGGGAATTCTGGAAACAGTCCTAGCTAAACTAAGCTGATACAGTACAAATCCACCACAGAAGCTCAGTTCAGTTCAGTCACTCAGTTGTGTCCAACTCTTTGCAACCCCACGGACTGCAGCACACCAGGCCTCCCTGTCCATTACTGACACCCGGAGCTTGCTAAAACTCATGTCCATTGAGTCGGTGATGCCATCTAACCATCTCATCCTCTTTCGCCCCCTTCTCCTCCTGCCTTCAATCTTTCCCAGCATCAGGGTCTTTTCCAATGAGTCAGTTCTTAGCATCAGGTGGCCAAAGTACTGGAGTTTCAGCTTCAGCATCAGTCATTCCAATAAATATCCAGGACTGATTTCCTTTAGAATGGACTGGTTGGATCTTCTTGCTGTCCAGGGGACTCTCAAGAGTGTTCTCCAACACCACAGTTCAAAAGCATCAATTTTTTGGCGCTCAGCTTTCTTTACAGTCCAACTCTCACATCCATACATGACTACTGGAAAAACAAAGCTTTGACTAGATGGACCCTTGTTGGCAAAGTAATGTCTCTGCTTTTTAATAAGCTGTCTAGATTGGTCATAGCCTTTCTTCCAAGGAGTAAGCGTCTTTTAATTTCATGGCTGCAGTCACCATCTGCAGTGATTTTGGAGCCCAGAAAAACAAAATCTGTCTGTTTCCACTGTTTCCTCATCTATTTGCCATGAAGTAATGGGACCAGATGCCATGATCTTAGTTTTCTGAATGTTGAGTTTTAAGCCAACTTTTTCACTCTCCACTTTCACTTTCATCAAGTCCCTTTTTCACTCTAGTTCTTCTTTGCTTTCTGCCATAAGGGTGGCTCCTCCTGCTTGCTAAGTCGCTTAAGTCGTATCTGACTCTGTGTGACCGCATAGAGGGCAGCCCACCAGGCTCCCCTGTCCCTGGGATTCTCCAGGCAAGAACACTGGGGTGGGTTGCCACTTCCTTCTCCAATGCATGAAAGTGAAAAGTGAAAGTGAAAGTGAAATTGTATCTGACTCCTAGCGACCTCATGGACTTCAGACTACCAGGCTCCTCCATCCATTGCCTTCTCCTCCATAAGGGTGGTGTCTTCTGCATATCTGAGGGTATTGATATTTCTCCCAGCAATCTTGATTCCAGCTTGTGCAAAAGGAAAAAATATATATAATTGAAAAATGAAGTCTAAGAGAATTATTTGCCACAACTATACCAGCTTTATTCCAGGAAGCAAAGATAGATTCACACTGGAAAAATGTATTAATATAATGACATCAGTTCAACAATCTCAGTAAGAAAAACTGTATGATTGATAGACTGAATAGACAAAAGAAAAAAAAAATAGTTCAGATGATTTCCACATTCATGCCTGATTTTAAAAAATCCATCCTCATAGAAATCTAGGAATAGGAAGATACTCTCTTTAATCTATAGTATCTCATATTGACAGCCTGTACCATCCTTAATGTTGAAACCAGGAACATTACCACTAAAACCAAGAAGAAGCAGAAATGCTGGATATCTATATTATTATGTGGCACTATTGAAGAAATTTTTTCTGGTGCTATAGACATCAGAGAGAAATAAAAGGTAAAATTATTGGAAAGGAAGAGTCAAAATTGCTGTTGTTTGCAGACAATAAGATTATATATCTTTTAAAAATGCAGAGAAATTAACTGAAAGCTCTGAACATTAATTCATAAATAAAATGGTAGCATACAAGAAAAATGTGCAAATCCAGTAGCTTTCCTCTGTGCTAGCAATACTCCTACAAAATATAGTTGGGGACAGAGTTCAACAACAATAGAAATGAAAAAACATTAACTCCCATGACACTGGCATTTTTGATGAATACAGATCATTTATTGTGTTGAATGTCTCCTATTTTTGGTTTGTCTGATGTTTTCTCATGATTAGATTTAGGTTATGCATTTTGATTTTATTTTCTTCAGCTCCAAAATCACTGTGGATGGTGACTGCAGCCATGAAATTAGAAGACATTTGCTCCTTGGAAGGAAAGCTATGATGAACCTAGACAGTGTATTAAAAAGCAAAGACATCACTTTGCCAACAAAGGTCCAGATAGTCAAAGCTATGATTTTTCCAGTAGTCATGTATGAATGTGAGCCTAAAGAAGGCTGAGCCCTGAAGAATTGATGCCTTTAAACTGTGGTGCAGGAGAAGACTCTTGATAGTCCCTTGGGCAACAAGGAGATCAAACCAGGCAATCCTAGAGGAAACCAACCCTGAATATTTGGAAGGACTGATGCTGAAGCTGAAGCTCCAATAACTTGGCCATCTGATGTGAAGAGCCAACTCATTGGAAAAGACCCTGATGCTGGGAGAGATAGAGGGCAGGATGAGAAGGGGATGACAGAGTATGAGATAATTGAATGACATCACTGGCTTGATGGACGTGAGTTTGAGCAAATTCCAGGAATTAGTGAAGGACAGGGAAGCCTGACATGCTGCAGTTCATGGGGTCACAAAGAGTTGGACACGACTTAGTGACAACAGCAATGCATTTTGGGCAGGAATATCTCAGAAATGATGTTGTGTCCTTTTTCTTACATCCTCTTGTGAGGAACATAATGTCAGTTGTACCATAATTTTTAAAAAATATATTTACTTATCTATTTAGCCTGCATTGAGTCTTAGTTGCAGCATGCGAGATCTTTTTAGTTGCAACATGTGAGATCTAGTTCCATGATCAGGGGTCAAACCTGGGCCCCTGCATTGGGAGCTCAGAGTCTTAGCCACTGGAACACCAGGAAAGTCCTTGTCCCATCATTGATGAAACTAACTTGTATCTCTGTTAATGTGGTGTCTGCAAGTTTTCTCTTCTGTAAAGTTGTTATTTTTTTTCTTTTATAGTTATTAAGCATCTTGTGGGACTTTATTTTGAGGTCATCCAAATATTCTATTTGTCATCAACTTTTCACCCATTATCAGCTATTTTATATAATGCTGACGAGGATGTGGTGAGATGTACGTTTATACACAGTACCAGTGCAAGTATAAATAGATCACAGTCTCTGAAAAGCAACTGAGGGATCCTTATGAGGAATTTTTAGAATTGTCATAATCTTGGTCTAATAATCCAACTTCTAGGAATCTATTCTAAGAAGGATGAAAATCAGAAGTGTGGTCAAAGAAGCAATGCTTTATGTCAGAAATATTTATGAGTGAAAATTTTGTCACAAGATACATGTAGAAACATAAATGGATGGATAAATAAATTAGCTCTATTATAATGAAACAATATACCATCAATTATAGTATTCTTTGGAGACTAATGGAAAAAAGTCACTGAATAATATTGTTTGAAGATTGCATTTTAAACAGTGTATGGGCTTCCCAGATGGCGAAAGTGGTAAAGAACCTGCCTGTCAATGCAGGAGACATAAGAGATTTGGGTTCGATCCCTGGGTCAGGAAGATCCCCTGAAGGAGGGCATGGCAACCCACTCCAGTATTCTTGCCTGGAGAATCCCATGGACAGAGGAACCTGGTGTGCTATATACAGGCCATAGGGTCGCCAAGAGCCAGACATGGCTGAGCGACTGAGCACGCACAGTGTATACTTACAGAATAGCAATCTTTCAGGAAAAAAATATACCAATATTTTAATTGAATTTTTCCAAAGGTAGTTTTGTAGGTAAATTTATTGCTTCTTTTATATTTTTTTGCATTTCCCTCAGTGTCCTATAGTAATATATTTATGCATCCTTTTTACAGTTGAAAATATTTTCATAAAAAACACTGTATAAAAATTAATTTTCCTACATATTTTTCTTTTATAAATTTGTGATCCATAAGTTACCTCCTCTGGAGTCAGCAACAAAGAAACAATGGAACAGCTGACAAAGCAGGTAAAATCACTTTGATTATCATCAAAATGTGACCTGTAATACTGTATGATTATATCCATCTGGTCAGACCATTTTATTTATTAAGAAAATATAGTTTATAATAAACTTTCATATACATTATCTCATTAATTGCTGAGCTATTTTAGGTCCTTTTACTAATTTATTTATTTATTTTTAACTTTTTATTTTGTATTGGGATATAGCCAGTTAACACAGTTGTGAAAGTTTCAAGTGAACTGCAAAGAGGCTGTCATATATATATATGTATCCATTCTCACCCCCCAGTCCCTCCTCATCCAGGCTGCCACATAACACTGATTGGAGTTCCATGTGCTACACAATAGCTTATTTTATGTCATTTTAATCTGACCATGGAGAAAACCTTAACAATTTCACTGAACACAAGTCAGCTCTTTCAGCCTCTCTTTCCTTGCTGTAAGCACCCTGTGTTAGAAAGGGCTGAGGCCTGAGACTCCAAAAGTTAGTCCGATTGCCTTTCTGCTCCCTATCAGCAGTGTGCAGTCACTTAGCCTGTGAATACTTCATTTTTCTGATCTTCAAAACAAAGGATTCCTAAGGTTTCATTGATCTGTGTTAGGCTATGATTCTGAGATGATGTGTCAGTCCCTTCCGTGTCCCATGTGCTGCAATATCAGTAAACATCAGTCCCCTTGCAGAGTGTCTGTGAACATCACCCCGCAAGTGTGCCTTAAGCTCACATTAGAAGAGGACTGCATTTCATTTTGCCTTGATTATCATAAGCATTGGGCAAAACTGCCTTTTCATTTCATTTCTCCGGAAACATCCGACCTCTCTCTTACATGGCCCAGTTCTTCTATGTGGACTCCCTTCTCACTCTAAACCTCTGGAAAGACTTTTAGCCACACAGAAGCTGAAGGAACTTTATACATAAATGACGGAGAAGCCTGGTGGGCTGCAGTCCATGGGGTCGCTAAGAGTCGGACACCACTGAGTGACTTCACTTTCACTTTTCACTTTCATGCATTGGAGAAGGAAATGGCAACCCACTTCAGTGTTCTTGCCTGGAGAATCCCAGGGATGGGGGAGCCTGGTGGGCTGCCGTCTATGGGGTCGCACAGAGTCAGACACGACTGAAGCGGCTTAGCAGCAGCAGCAGCACAGCTATTAGGCATATGCAAGGGGGCGAGCCACGGTACTCCAAGCTCAATAAACAATGTCTCAAATAAACACTTCCCAGCCAGTTGGGGGAAATAAGGGGCAAGGGAAGTTCATGCTCCCAGTTCATCAGGGAGGCCATGCCTTGAGCAACTATTTACAAGAATATACTTTTCAATTGACCCTCACAATAAACCCTGTTCCTCCCAGTAAGAGCTGTAGCACTTTTACGAAAACAAGCTCCTTATACAACATAGTTTAATTCCTGAGTTTCTTCATCTGAGGCCTGTTTTAGATAAGGCTTTCTAGCTTTGCCAAGTTTTTATGACTCCCAGTAGTCTTTGTGAAACCAAGATTTGAGAATTGAATATTTTTTGAGGGCCAACCCACAGTATGGCTAAGCCATTTATAGCAATTAACCCACAATAATCTTGTGAGCTATCTTATCTTCATGTCACCAAATGAGAAAAGTGTCTCAAAGGTTAAATTAATCACCATAGGACATAGAGCTAGAGAAATTTGCCTGACAGAATCTGATCTTTCTACTGCACCATGGTTATCCAGATCTGGGGAATTTTGGGTGAGGTTTCATCCATCTTCATTATGTTGCTACAAGATCATTTATTCATTCAGCAAACACTGACTGAGTGCCCTGTTTTGTGTTGATGTCTTTGTTCTGGCTGCCATAAAATAATACCACAAATCTAATGCCTTATAAACAACAGAAATTTATTTCTCACAGTTTTGGAGGCTAGAAGTCTGAACTCAGGGTGCCAGCACAATCAGATCTGGTGAGGGTGCCCTTCCAGGTGGCAGACTGCCAACATAGTCACATGGCAAAGAACAGAGAAAGCAAGCTCTCTTCTGACTTTTAGAAGGGCACTGATCCCATTTGTGAGGACTCCACCAATATGGGGGAAGGCAATGGCACCCCACCCCAGTACTCTTGCCTGGAAAATCCAATGGACGGAGGAGCCTGGTGGGCTGCAGTCCATGGGGTCGCTAACAGTCGGACAGACTGAGCGACTTCACTTTCACTTTTCTCTTTCATGCATTGGAGAAGGAAATGGCAACCCACTCCAGTATTCTTGCCTGGAGAATCCCAGGGATGGGGGAGCCTGGTGGGCTGCCGTCTATGGGGTCACACAGAGTCGGACACGACTGAAGTGACTTAGCAGCAGCAGCAGCCACCAATATGACCTCATTTAATCGTAATTAGAATTTGGAAAACTCAGCAGTGGCCACAGGACTGGAAAAAGTCAGTTTTCATTCCAATCCCAAAGAAAGGCATTGTCAAAGAATGTTCAAACTATTGCACAGTTGCACTCATCTCACATGCTAGCAAAGTAATGCTCAAAATTCTCCAAGCCACGGTATGTGAACTGTGAAATTCCACATTTTCAAGCTGGATTTAGAAAAGGCAGAGGAACCAGAGAGCAAATTGCCAACATCTGTTGGATCATCAAAAAAGCAAGAGAATACCAGAAAAAAACATTTACTTCTGCTTTGTTGACTACACCAAAGTCTTTGACTGTGTGGATCACTAGAAACTGTGGAAAATTCTTAAAGAGATGGAAATGCCAGACCACCTTCCCTGCCTCCTGACAAATTTGTATGCAAGTCAAGAAGCAACAGTTGAAACTGGACATGAAACAACAGACTGGTTCCAAACTGGGAAAGGAGAACATCAAGGCTGTATACTGTCACCCTGCTTATTTAACTTCTATGCAGAGTACANGGAAATGCCAGACCACCTTCCCTGCCTCCTGACAAATTTGTATGCAAGTCAAGAAGCAACAGTTGAAACTGGACATGAAACAACAGACTGGTTCCAAACTGGGAAAGCAGAACATCAAGGCTGTATACTGTTACCCTGCTTATTTAACTTCTATGCAGAGTACACCATGCGAAATGCTGGGCTGGATGAAGCACAAGCTGGAATCAAGATTGCTGGGAGAAATATCAATAACCTCAGATATGCAGATGACACCACCCTTATGGCAGAAAGTGAAGAAGAACTGAAGAGCCTCTTGATGAAGGTGAAAGAAGAGAGTGAAAAAGTTGGCTTAAAACTCAGCATTCAGAAACTAAGATCATGACATGTGGTCCCATCACTTCATGGCAAATAGATGGCGAAACAATGGAAAGAGTGAAAGACTTTATTGTTTTCGGCTCCTAAATCACTGCAGATGGTGATGGCAGCCATGAAATTAAAAGACATTTGCTCCTTGGAAGAAAAGCTATGACTAACCTGCTGCTGCTGCTAAGTCACTTCAGTCGTGTCCGACTCCGTGAGACCCCATCCAACTCCGTGAGACCCCAGAGATGGCAGCCCACCAGGCTCCCCCGCCCCTGGGATTCTCCAGGCAAGAACACTGGAGTGGGTTGCCATTGCCTTCTCCAATGCATGAAAGTGAAAAGTGAAAGTGAAATTGCTCAGTCATGTCCAACTCTTAGTGACCCCATGGACTGCAGGCCACCAAGTTCCTCCGTCCATGGGATTTTCCAGGCAAGAGTACTGGAGTGGGGTGCCACTGCCTTCTCCATGACCAACCTAGACATCGTTAAAAAGCAAAGACATTATTTTCTGACAAAGGTCCATCTAGTCAAAGCTGTGATTTTTCCAGTAGTCATGTATGGATGTGAGAGTTGGATTAGAAAGAAAGCTGCTGCTGCTGCTGCTGCTGCTGCTGCTAAGTTGCTTCAGTTGTGTCCGACTCTGTGCGACCCCATAGATGGCAGCCCATCAAGCTCCCCTGTCCCTGGGATTCTCTAGGCAAGAACACTAGAGTGGGTTGCCATTTCCTTCTCCAGTGCATGAAAGTGAAAAGTGAAAGTGAAGTCGCTCAGTCGTGTCCGACTCTTAGCAACCCCATGGACTGCAGCCTACCAGGCTCCTCCGTCCATGGGATTTTCCAGGCAAGAACACTGGAGTAGGGTGCTATTGCCTTCTCCAAAAGAAATCTAAGTGCTGTAGAATTGATGCTTTTGAACAGTGGTGATGGAGAAGACTCCTGAGAGTCCCTTGGACTGCAAGGAGATCCAACAAGTTAATCCTAAAGGAAGTTAGTCCTGAATATTCATTGGAAGAACTGATGCTGAAACTGAAACTCCAATACTTTGGCCACCTGATGTGAAGAACTGACTCAATTGGAAAGACCCTGATGCTGGAAAAGATTGAAGGTGGGAGGAGAAGGGGACGACAGAGGATGAAATGGTTGGATGGCATCACCGACTCGATGGACATGAACAGGGAAGCCTGATGTGCTGCAGTCCATGGGGTCGCAAAGAGCAACTGAAATGAATGAATGAATCCTAGTTACCTCTCAAAGAATCCTAGTTACCTCTTTCCTTCTAAAAACATCACAGTGGTAGGGGTGGATTAGAGCTCAACATATGAACTTGGAGGGGATGGATATAGACATTTAGTCCATAATAGTTAGGAACCATACTAAGCTCTGCTTGCATGCTAAGTCACTTCAATCGTGTCCAACTCTTTGTGACCCTGTGGACTGTAGCCTGCCAGGTTCCTCTGTCCATGGGATTCTCCAGGCAAGAATACTTAAGTGGATTGCCATGCCCTGCTCCAGGGGATCTTCCCAACCCAGGGATTGAATCCAAATCTCTTATGTCTCCTGCATTGGAACATGGGTTCTTTACCACTAGTGCCACCTGGGAAGCCCATACTAGGCTCTGGGAATTTATTGTTGAACAAAAAAGAAAAAGTTGCTCCATCTATTGGAGCTCACCTCCCAATGGGAAGATATATAATCAACAGAACAAGTTAGTAAAATACCTAGTGTAAGCAATGATACGTGTTAAGGAGAATGGTGGGATCAGTTGACGAAGATCAGTTTTGGACACAGTTATTTCTGAAATGTCTGTTAGATATCCAAAGGATGAATTAGGGGACAGTTGGGAATATGGGTCTGGAGTTCAAGGTAGTGGTGAGTGAAGATACCTCACCACAAAACAAGAGTCAGAGGAGAAATCCTAGGATTTCTTCTATCGGGAGCTTAATAACTCCCAGTCTCGACCCTGTTGCAAAGTCTGAGTACCAAGACCTGGAGGTAAGAGAAACGATATGTGTTGGGGGAACTAAAAGATGCTCAGTATGGCTGGAGCGGGATGTGAGAGAGGTGGATAAAGAAGAGACTGCGGAGAGACCAGAGAAAAAGTGTCATAAGGAGATCAGGCTTTGATCAGAGGGGAACATGAAAGTGGTTAAAGGAGAGAAGGCGAGTGTTTTAGAGACAGAACTCTGGCTGCCATGAAGACTGAACAAAAAGGTGAGACTGAGGGTGGGAGGCCCAGCCAGAGTCTGTTGCAGGAACTCGGGAGAGAGAGAGATGGGCAGCCTTCACCAAGGCAGTGGCGAAAAATGGAGGAAAGTAAGTGGGGGTGGGGTCCAGTTAGGTTTGGAAATAAACAGAGGGCTAGGGTGAGAAGGGAACTGGGATGCCCAGCTCCCTCTCTGGCCTGGGCACCTGGGTACATGGCAGTGCACTTACCAATATGGAGGTTCAGGAAGGGAAACTGATTTGCAAAAGCCAAAAGTGAGTTTAGTTTTTGTGTATTGTGTTCAAGGTAACAGTTGTGTGGATCTGAAAGTCGTGCGTGAAATCAGAAATATATTTAGAACACATACACACACACATACCCAGGGCTAGTGTAGGGCATGCCAAGTGAAGGGCCCTGAACCCTAAGGAGCTCTGCGTTATCCACATGCACTATTGATTTATCTATTTAACAACCCTGTGAATTGGGTTTTATCTTGTCAGTTTTCTCCAGAGTCCATTGATTAGGCAACCAGAGGCATTTCCCAGCTCTCACCTTGTGATCCTATGTCGTCTGCTTACGTGTGAGTTACACACTTACTACATGAGGAGCACCTGTTGTACAAAAGCATGTGGAGAAAGTCTGAATGCTGCCATGAAGTCTTTTTTTTTTTTTTTTTTACTGCTAGATCATGCAACATCTTAAACACAGGTTGGAAGGAGAAACTCCCCATTTTTAAGACTTTTGAGGCAAAGATACTTGGGCTGCTGCTGCAGTTCAGACTGGGAACCAGGAACATTATCAACATGGTAAAAGTCAAGCTATGAAACCACAGAGATCAGCTAGTACGCGGAGGTTTTAATACAATGAAAATGGTCTTTTGAACAATTAAGGTGACAAAAAGTAACATTTCCAGTGTTCCTTCCAGTAAAGTAATTAATTTGTCAGGAGAAAAGGTGGTCAGACAAAGAATCATTCCACAAAGAGAAATCACAAAATGTATTTTGTTATTACTTTTTAGCTTTCTTGTAGGAGTACGCAGGAGGAAAGGGAAAATATTTCTATAGACTCTTAAGAGAACCTTTCCATGTGGGCTGATCCCAAATACATAAAACAGAATAGAGGCTTTTGAGACGAACTTTTAAAAATAATGGGTAAGTGTTTTTTTCTCTTGAAAAATTGTTATACTCTGTGATTTTAAAATACCTTAAATCCCCAAACAGAAATCCACTGAAATGCAGTAATTTCACTGTAGGGTACACTGAAAATAATATTTAACCCAGTGACTGTGCATCAAAGTCAGAAAGATTATATGCTAGAGTGGCACATGGAGCGCCACTGTGGTCTGCATAACTGACTGCTGCAGAGCACCTTAGGAGAAAGCTTGATGCTTGCAACGCCATTGTACAATTATTCATATTCAGCTTAGCCATGAGATATGACTCTTACATTTATATAAAGGAGAAAAGAAAGTCATTTTCCAAGTTTGTTTCCACAGCAACAACATTCCCTATTTTCTTCTGTGTCTAAACATGAACAAGCTTCAACTAGAGGGAATGTAATAGGTAAGAATCCTTGTGTTCTATTTCAAGTTAATCACTAAAGGGATGTTTTGTTGTTTAGTTACTAAGTCGTGTCTGACTCTTTCACAGTCCTATGGGCTCTAGCCCTCCAGGTTCTTCTGTCCATGGGATTTTTCAGGCAAGAATATTTGTGTGGGTTGCCATTTCCTTCTCCAGGGGATCTTCCTGACTCAGGAATTGAATCCCTGTCTCCTACACTGGCAAACAGATTCTTTACCACTGAGCCGCCAGGAGTCCCAAAGGGATGTTACCTATACACTTAAGTTAGGCATAATAGCCTGTAGCTCTGGGAGGCCTGCCTCACAGGTAATGAACATTAAGTTAAACCTGTTAAGCTCACAAGAATCATCCTGACCAGGCCCACCTGTGAATGGTTGCAGGCAAGGAGACATTAAGACATCCCCTTCCGGAGTCCGGCCGGAAGCAGAACCTGAGCCCCTCCTCTTTCAGCGTAAAAGAAGCCTGATTCCTGACGCCGGAAAGATGTTTTCTTTGGGACACAGGAGTGTCATCTTCTGGGTCTGCTGGCTTTCCAAATCAAGTCACAATCCCTTGTCCCAACAACTCAGCTCTTCATTTCTTGGTCCACTGTGCAGTGACCAGTATAAGCTTGAACTCAGTAAAAAATTTTGGTAGAGCCAGCCAGGAGACTAACTGCTTGGGGACAACCAACCCTGGTTGGGGAATTTTCCAGTAAGGCCCTAGCAGCTGCTGGGGCCACTTGTCTTGAGGATCTGCCCTTCAGAATTTCCTAAAGCAGCACTGGCTGCCCCAGTACATGGCAATTGGAATAAGGGATCAGCATTTGGTAGTCGACGGGCTCAACACAGTAGGGTAAGTCACTCCAGTGTGTACAACTGGAAAGTGTGTTTTCTCTCTGGGGCTTTTTCTCTGGAATAAGCCAATTTGTTTTGTGTTGTGAACTGGATTGTTTGTTTCTCTGGATGCTAGCATTTATTTGAACTATTTGTTTTGTTNACTGATGCTGAAACTGAAACTCCAATACTTTGGCCACCTGATGTGAAGAACTGACTCAATTGGAAAGACCCTGATGCTGGAAAAGATTGAAGGTGGGAGGAGAAGGGGACGACAGAGGATGAAATGGTTGGATGGCATCACCGACTCGATGGACATGAACAGGGAAGCCTGATGTGCTGCAGTCCATGGGATCGCAAAGAGCAACTGAAATGAATGAATGAATCCTAGTTACCTCTCAAAGAATCCTAGTTACCTCTTTCCTTCTAAAAACATCACAGTGGTAGGGGTGGATTAGAGCTCAACATATGAACTTGGAGGGGATGGATATAGGCATTTAGTCCATAATAGTTAGGAACCATACTAAGCTCTGCTTGCATGCTAAGTCACTTCAGTCGTGTCTAACTCTTTGTGACCCTGTGGACTGTAGCCTGCCAGGTTCCTCTGTCCATGGGATTCTCCAGGCAAGAATACTTAAGTGGATTGCCATGCCCTGCTCCAGGGGATCTTCCCAACCCAGGGATTGAATCCGAATCTCTTATGTCTCCTGCATTGGAACATGGGTTCTTTACCACTAGTGCCACCTGGGAAGCCCATACTAGGCTCTGGGAATTTATTGTTGAACAAAAAAGAAAAAGTTGCTCCATCTATTGGAGCTCACCTCCCAATGGGAAGATATATAATCAACAGAACAAGTTAGTAAAATACCTAGTGTAAGCAATGATACGTGTTAAGAAGAATGGTGGGATCATTTGACAAAGAAGATCAGTTTTGGACACAGTTATTTCTGAAATGTCTGTTAGATATCCAAAGGATGAATTAGGGGACAGTTGGGAATATGGGTCTGGAGTTCAAGGTAGTGGTGAGTGAAGATACCTCACCACAAAACAAGAGTCAGAGGAGAAATCCTAGGATTTCTTCTATCGGGAGCTTAATAACTCCCAGTCTCGACCCTGTTGCAAAGTCTGAGTACCAAGACCTGGAGGTAAGAGAAACGATATGTGTTGGGGGAACTAAAAGGTGCTCAGTATGGCTGGAGCGGGATGTGAGAGAGGTGGATAAAGAAGAGACTGCGGAGAGACCAGAGAAAAAGTGTCATAAGGAGATCAGGCTTTGATCAGAGGGGAACATGAAAGTGGTTAAAGGAGAGAAGGCGAGTGTTTTAGAGACAGAACTCTGGCTGCCATGAAGACTGAACAAAAAGGTGAGACTGAGGGTGGGAGGCCCAGCCAGAGTCTGTTGCAGGAACTCGGGAGAGAGAGAGATGGGCAGCCTTCACCAAGGCAGTGGCGAAAAATGGAGGAAAGTAAGTGGGGGTGGGGTCCAGTTAGGTTTGGAAATAAACAGAGGGCTAGGGTGAGAAGGGAACTGGGATGCCCAGCTCCCTCTCTGGCCTGGGCACCTGGGTACATGGCAGTGCACTTACCAATATGGAGGTTCAGGAAGGGAAACTGATTTGCAAAAGCCAAAAGTGAGTTTAGTTTTTGTGTATTGTGTTCAAGGTAACAGTTGTGTGGATCTGAAAGTCGTGCGTGAAATCAGAAATATATTTAGAACACATACACACACACATACCCAGGGCTAGTGTAGGGCATGCCAAGTGAAGGGCCCTGAACCCTAAGGAGCTCTGCGTTATCCACATGCACTATTGATTTATCTATTTAACAACCCTGTGAATTGGGTTTTATCTTGTCAGTTTTCTCCAGAGTCCATTGATTAGGCAACCAGAGGCATTTCCCAGCTCTCACCTTGTGATCCTATGTCGTCTGCTTACGTGTGAGTTACACACTTACTACATGAGGAGCACCTGTTGTACAAAAGCATGTGGAGAAAGTCTGAATGCTGCCATGAAGTCTTTTTTTTTTTTTTTTTTACTGCTAGATCATGCAACATCTTAAACACAGGTTGGAAGGAGAAACTCCCCATTTTTAAGACTTTTGAGGCAAAGATACTTGGGCTGCTGCTGCAGTTCAGACTGGGAACCAGGAACATTATCAACATGGTAAAAGTCAAGCTATGAAACCACAGAGATCAGCTAGTACGCGGAGGTTTTAATACAATGAAAATGGTCTTTTGAACAATTAAGGTGACAAAAAGTAACATTTCCAGTGTTCCTTCCAGTAAAGTAATTAATTTGTCAGGAGAAAAGGTGGTCAGACAAAGAATCATTCCACAAAGAGAAATCACAAAATGTATTTTGTTATTACTTTTTAGCTTTCTTGTAGGAGTACGCAGGAGGAAAGGGAAAATATTTCTATAGACTCTTAAGAGAACCTTTCCATGTGGGCTGATCCCAAATACATAAAACAGAATAGAGGCTTTTGAGACGAACTTTTAAAAATAATGGGTAAGTGTTTTTTTCTCTTGAAAAATTGTTATACTCTGTGATTTTAAAATACCTTAAATCCCCAAACAGAAATCCACTGAAATGCAGTAATTTCACTGTAGGGTACACTGAAAATAATATTTAACCCAGTGACTGTGCATCAAAGTCAGAAAGATTATATGCTAGAGTGGCACATGGAGCGCCACTGTGGTCTGCATAACTGACTGCTGCAGAGCACCTTAGGAGAAAGCTTGATGCTTGCAACGCCATTGTACAATTATTCATATTCAGCTTAGCCATGAGATATGACTCTTACATTTATATAAAGGAGAAAAGAAAGTCATTTTCCAAGTTTGTTTCCACAGCAACAACATTCCCTATTTTCTTCTGTGTCTAAACATGAACAAGCTTCAACTAGAGGGAATGTAATAGGTAAGAATCCTTGTGTTCTATTTCAAGTTAATCACTAAAGGGATGTTTTGTTGTTTAGTTACTAAGTCGTGTCTGACTCTTTCACAGTCCTATGGGCTCTAGCCCTCCAGGTTCTTCTGCCCATGGGATTTTTCAGGCAAGAATATTTGTGTGGGTTGCCATTTCCTTCTCCAGGGGATCTTCCTGACTCAGGAATTGAATCCCTGTCTCCTACACTGGCAAACAGATTCTTTACCACTGAGCCGCCAGGAGTCCCAAAGGGATGTTACCTATACACTTAAGTTAGGCATAATAGCCTGTAGCTCTGGGAGGCCTGCCTCACAGGTAATGAACATTAAGTTAAACCTGTTAAGCTCACAAGAATCATCCTGACCAGGCCCACCTGTGAATGGTTGCAGGCAAGGAGACATTAAGACATCCCCTTCCGGAGTCCGGCCGGAAGCAGAACCTGAGCCCCTCCTCTTTCAGCGTAAAAGAAGCCTGATTCCTGACGCCGGAAAGATGTTTTCTTTGGGACACAGGAGTGTCATCTTCTGGGTCTGCTGGCTTTCCAAATCAAGTCACAATCCCTTGTCCCAACAACTCAGCTCTTCATTTCTTGGTCCACTGTGCAGTGACCAGTATAAGCTTGAACTCAGTAAAAAATTTTGGTAGAGCCAGCAAGGAGACTAACTGCTTGGGGACAACCAACCCTGGTTGGGGAATTTTCCAGTAAGGCCCTAGCAGCTGCTGGGGCCACTTGTCTTGAGGATCTGCCCTTCAGAATTTCCTAAAGCAGCACTGGCTGCCCCAGTACATGGCAACTGGAATAAGGGATCAGCATTTGGTAGTCGACGGGCTCAACACAGTAGGGTAAGTCACTCCAGTGTGTACAACTGGAAAGTGTGTTTTCTCTCTGGGGCTTTTTCTCTGGAATAAGCCAATTTGTTTTGTGTTGTGAACTGGATTGTTTGTTTCTTTGGATGCTAGCATTTATTTGAACTATTTGTTTTGTTTGTCTTTACAAGTTGAAGGAAGTTTCAACCATCCCTAAAATCCTTGAGCCACAATTTAGATAAGTGTTCTGATTACAGCTATGAACCCATGACTAAGGAGAAGATGCAGAGTCTGTGGCCACAGTACCTGTTCGGATCTCCACTAGGGGGTTAGTCAGGTTTATCCCGGGACTCTGCAGGCCGTGTTGCCACCCACGCTGTGTTCATTACCTTGATTGTGTTCTCTGGTGGTGTTGGTATATGTAAAATCCCAAAATCACACTTAAGGGTTTATTTAGGGTTTTCTGTTTGTTCTTTGAGTTTTTTGGTCCATTTTGCTTTGGCACCTTTTCACCACTTACAGCCAAATCAGTTTTGTGATATTTAAAACCTTTACTGATGGCAAATGGAGGAACAAGAGGAAAAAACCATCTGTCTGCTCTTGTCCAAGAGTTGGACATTCCCAGGAAGAAAGAGAAAGGCCCCACTTGGTTCCACCAAAAGTGCCAGCCCAGTATTCAGTCCTGTTGGTTGATGCTGAAGCAAAATGATTAGAGAAAATCAGTTGTTATTTATAGTTTCACAATAAAATCCTGAGGGATGACAGCCTTTGAGTGGCTCTATACAATCCCGCAATTAGAGCTAATCTGTGAAAAAGTAGGGAAGAATGCCGAAATCCTCTGTGTGCAAGCATTTGTGCTATTATTATACATCAGAGAAAGTGAGAAAAGGAAGGGAATGGGCGAGAGGGTTTGTTGCCTTAAACCTTAACTCCTTCAGCTGAGCTAGCTGTCCCTCTGCTCTGCTATACCAGTATATCCACCACTCCGACCTCTTCCCGTTCCTATCCAGCCCCAGTTCCTGACACTGGGGCTCAGGAAGGAAAGAAAATACAGCAATGAAATCTTAAAAACCAGGATTGGAGTGTGAAGACATGCCAAAGGGAGTTCATTATAGGAACTAGTTAGAAAATCCGGTGTCAGTCCCTGGAGCACGGGGACCGGCCTGGAGTGTCCAAGAGCCGTCAGGGCACCTGACTTGGACCAGAAGCCACTCCTGGGGCAGGGCCATTTCTCTTATGTGGCTATCTTTTAGGGGGCCTAAAGGCAAATGGCCAGCCTGCTAGGTTTCTCAGACTTGTTTAATTGGAAAGGTGGTGACCCTTCTTATAGGGAGGATTCTGTCCAAAAGCTTAACAGAAGTGGCACTGCCCACCACCCTTCATGGGCAGGCATACACATTCTTCTCAATATAATGCTTATAGGAGATGAAAGGAGAATGGTCATTGATAAGACCAGGGAAGGAACATGCCAGCTCCACCTAATAGACCCAAATGGTGCACCTGAAGCCCACTTGGCATTAGCCACATCTGAACCAAATTGGGACCTCAAGTAAGAATGCCCTGATTGCATTCCCACAAGTGCATCTTAGTAAGGCTTTGAAAAGGGGAGCCAAAGCAAAAGAGTTTGAATAAAATTCAAGAAATTCAGCAAAAACCAAATGAGGATCCGTTTGAACTTCTGGAAAAGATTTATCAGGCCTACAGGCATCATACTGATGCAGATTCTGCAGTCCCTGAGGATACTAGGATGGTAATTTGACCTTTTGGGGGCAAAGCATCTCAGATATCAAAAGAAATTTGCAAAAATTAGATGGTGCATTTGCAATGAACCCTTCTCAATGGCGGGGGGGTGGTTGGCGACTGTATTGTGCCATTTTATACAAGGGACTTGAACATCTCTGAACTTTGGTATCTGCAGGGGGTCCTGGAACCAATGCCCCCCATGGATACAGAGGTGGACTGTATGTACTATAATATAGGTACATTTGGATTTATAAGAGGGATCAAGTAATGCCTGGATGGATTCATGAATATTTGATCTAGATCTTGAATAATTGATGGAATGGAGATATGAGAACAATGCCATTGGGGTGGCTGGAAGAGGGGCAGGGCAGAGAGGGTGGGGATCATAATACGAGGCTAGGAAAACACTGGTGAGGGAAGTGGTTATTGGGGAAGGACCGTACTGTCTATCTCAAGGGTGAAGATTTACTTTTGTAGATAATGAGGATCCACCAAGCCTAAAGCAGAGGCACGATCAGATCTATGTTACTAGAATATTCCTCTGAGCTGCCAAGATAACAATGAGAATAATTGGAAGAGCTGAGGGAACAGAGGAAGAGAGATGAAGCTAGGATCTCAGTGTGTATCTAAAGATTTGAGAATTTACCAAGATCTTAAGACATACAGGTTTTGGCTCCTAACTAGATTACTCCGCAAATGTTAATTCACTTCTTTTGTCTCTTCTTCCTACCCCCTTCAATCTTGTTTAAGCCCAGAGTCAGCAGTTGAGTTGGAGCTAATCATTGACCAGGATTTTGCAGATGAGGAATTCAGGTGATACAGGAAAAATAACGAGCCCTAAAGTTCGTCTAGAAGGTTAGAACTAGAGGGTTAAGTGCCAGTAAGTGTCAAGGTTAGAATGTGAACCCAGGCATTCAGACTCCATAAGCTGGATGTGGCATTACCACTCTGTGCCACCTCTAACTGCAAGGGAAATTTGTTGTAAGGATTAAATGAGAGGATACATGCCTCATACTGAGATGATGATTTAAGTATCCCTTTGATTCTTTATTCCTCTTCCTGTATCTGTCCTCCTGGTCTGTGACCTTAACCTGGTAACTTCCCATTTTTCAAAGTCTCACATGGGGCCTGGCAGTTCTGTTTTTATCCTCAATCTAAGGCTAGAATTGGTCTCTACAGTCTTTAGATTTTCTAATCCCAGACCTTCTCAGGAAATGTGCCTCCCATTGGTGCTTTATGAAATATATGAATCTCCATAATAGCCATTCCTACTCTTTCCCCTTTAAGTAAGTCCCCAAGGTGGGGTGCCACAGGGCTCCTCTTGACCAGAGATCTTGCTGGTTACAGAGATATTGATCAAACTGGCTGAGATACCAGTCTGCTTAAAACTGTCTCACCCAAAGATCAGAGCCACTTGGCCCAGAAGGGTTCAGTCCATCAGCTGGCCAGTGATCAACTCAATTCTCTTCTTCCCTCTCACCTGATCTTAAATTAGGAGATTCAGACTGAGACACTGGAACTTGGAGGTAAGGTGGCGTGGTGTTTGGGCTCTGTTTATGAGACCATGAGAGTTGGACTATGCCGGCAAGAGTTGAGGGGCTGTATAGCCCTTAACCTTGAGTCCTGACCTTCATTTACACTGACCCTCTGGCTACACTTTTTGCCCATGGGATCTGAGAGGGATACCCTATCTGCTTCCAATAAGTTCTCCTTTGGTTTTGTTTAGTGTTGGATAGATTTCAGTTTCTTAGAACCACATATTCACTCGCTGCTGTATAACCATGGTTGGTGTTCTTCTGTATGAGTTTTATGTATGCTCAACTAAAAACACTATCAGAGTTAGATTTTTTTTAAATGAATTTTCTCCCATTCTGAGGGGTGTCATTTTACCTTGTTTATAGTTTCAATTGCTATACAAATGCTTTTAAGTTTAATTAGGTCTCATTTGGTTTTTTGTTTTTATTTCCATTACTCTAGGAGGTGGGTCATAGAGGACCTTGCTGTGATTTATGTCAGAGTATTCTGCTTAAGTTTTCCTCTGAGAGTTTTATAGTTTCTGGTCTTACATTTAGGTATTTAACTGTGATAATGTAGAGTGGCAGGATATGGTGGGAGGGAGGTTCCAAAGGGAGGGGACATATGTATACCTATGGCTAATTCATGTTGATGTATGGCAGAAACCAGCACAATATTGCAAAACGATTATCTTTTGATGAAAAATAAATTTAAAAAGACATAAGGGGGTGTGATTCAAACTCATGGTAAATCTCAGCACTGAAAGTGAATTTCTCTGCTCATAGCCTATAACGATGTAAAACAGGCTGTTTCTGTTGCCTCCCCTTCTTTTTTTAACCTCTGGATAGTTCATGCCAAAGATCTCTACAAAGCATTTCTCCACTTCCAGCTAGCTTAAAATATTTGGCCAGCTTTAGTCTAACCATTTTACTAACTATGAGAAGTAATTATAATGACTGATTTTTATAAGTCGTAAGAATAATGGTACTGGAGAACACGCATGTAGAGGCCAATTAATTTTAGGACTCAGATACTGAGTCTGTTTGTAACTATCATTAGCCTGCATACCTGTCATTAGCGTACACACACACATGCATGCACACTGGGATTTTACCATACAAGAGACAGCATCTGACTTTTGAAAAATGTCCTATTTAATTCTGACAGTGAGCTATGCCAGGTGGTCAATCTGAATGACCATTAATCAGGGCAGTGGGGTGTCCAAAAAGTCAGGCATCATTAGGAAAGTATTGTCTTCGGAAGGTTTTACAGCTTTCCAAATCTATTTTTATCTGAAGAGACTCACGGGGCTCCAAAGTGACATATGTGTCCCATTTACTCCTCCAGAACCAGGGTGGCCTGCACAGATGCACTGATGAGGGAAGAACTGAAAGCAGCTACAGGTGGCTGCATCATGAGGGATCAAGGGCAGGCTGCAGCAGTGGGCCGACACAGGGACAGCGTCTCACCACGGGCTGCATTTGAGGTAGGGGTACTCAAATTAGGTGAAAATTGCCTGGTCTCTGGAGATCAGCGTCAGGAAGGAACAGCTTCGTGCTGGGCAAGCTGACCAGGTGCTGGAAAGGTACAAGGCTTGGCAGTGAGGTGTGTTTGCATCCTCTACAAGCAAATGCTTTCTATCAGAGAAAAAAAAAACCCAGCTTTAAAGGGACACGGCTTAGCTAGTCACCTTTAGATATCTGAACATTGCTATTAAACTGTAAAGCTGTCATAAAAGGAAGCAAGAAGATTAATAGATAATATTCTTTAGCACTTTAATTTTGTAGAATTCAAAATATAAGAAAACGAATGTCCTGGCCTCTTGCCAAAGCAGATATAAATAAGTCATTATTGAGGCTCTAATTTCCTGAGATTTTAATAAAGAGAAATATTTATGGTTTGAAATTATTTCCAAAATTATGCAGCAAAGAACAGATAGTTTATGACTTCAGAGAACTACAACAAAAAAAAATCCTTGCAAATACTTGATGTTGGCAGATCAATTAAGTGGTAATACATGCTACATTATAATTTTAATCACCATGAAATTAAAATATGGTAATGAGTGTTAACATGACTTTATCTTTTCAAACTATGATTTAATTTATGGAACTTTTCTTGACTACTTCTTATTTCCTTGGTTATTTTTCTTACTTGTGTGCTACTTTAGATTATACACTTTCCAGTGCATATTATTCAAGACAGTCACCAATTAAATGAGTTCTTCATCCTTTATCAATTAAGGATCTTGTAGGCTATTCTTGCTCATTTTAATCTAGTTCTTTCTGTCTTGCTGCATAAAATATATGCAGAATTAGAATAAATTTTTTTCAAAAGGTCTCATTTTGGTTTTCACATTTTTTATATTTTTACTAGTAATACAAAGGCAACACAAGTGTCAGCTTGCCATTCTCAAGCTCAGCCTTCTTCTAATGTATTTGGGGAAAGGGGAGGAGCTTGTTCTTGGCCTCTGTGTGACAGCTATTTGGACCTGGTGCACACTTCCTGCCTCTCCCATCTCTGGTTCTCTGGTCCCTTCTCACCTTCATGCCACCTTCCCATCCTGGCATCAGTGGATGAATCATGTTGCAAAGACTGCCTTTCTTTTTACCGCTCAAACCTATAATTCCTAAGACCTCACTTTCAAAGCTCCATGTTGGGATGTCCAAAAGTTATCTTAATAAAGGAGAGGAAAGTGTTTACTAGGACACCAAAAATGACTCAGATGATCTATGGGAAAAGAACAAAAAGTTAAACTATTCCCAAAGGATCCCACTATGTCTCCCCAAGGTACCAGTTTAATCCCTTCATCTTGAGGTCAGCACTCCTCTCACTGCCCATGGAAACTCTACCTCCTCCACAGTGCGGGAAGCTTTACTCTCTGTCCATAGCTGTTGGTCTAATTCTACAGCCCATTTGTTTCATGAAACCAGGCCATGTCAGGGTCACAATAATCCCATTTCCCAAATGCATTTGTAAAAAAAATCAGACTTATTCACCCAAAAATATGAAAATGGTGGGGTGGGTTGGTTTGGGAGTAGGGTGCTGAAGCAAGACAGCATTGAGTAGGTTTCTGTACTGAAACCAACCCAACTTCCTGTTCCTATGTTAAGCAGCTCTCAGATCAGGCACAATTTCCTGTGCCTATGATCAACCCAAGGACGGAGGAGCCTGGTGGGATACAGCTCATGGGGTTGCAAAGAGTCTGACACGACTGAGCAGCTTCACTCACTCACTCATGATCAACCATCCCAAGACCAAGCAAGCATAATTTAGTTGCCTGCTCCAGGAAATATCAACTCCTGCAAGGTGAGGCTGTGGATCAGCAGTTAAAACTAAGAGTGTGCTCAAATCTCACTTCAAAATCCCCACCTCATTGCACTTGCCAATTTAAAGCGCTTGTGCCATGAACTCTATGCAATCCTAACTAGTTCCTTGACCTGTGAGACTGACTTTTAACATCACCCTGTCCTGGCCTTTGTTATATGCTTCGATGGTGTTCTGTCAGCTATAGGATAAAGTACAAACTTTTATTTTAAAAGTAGTCCTTGTTTATCTGTCCAGTCTCATCCCCATCACTCTCAACATTTTACTTCATTCCAGAACCCTGAAGAATTTGTAACCACCCCCAATATACACACACCAAGTAGTCTCACAGCCCTCTGTCTTCATCCATTTTTCTCATTGCTTTAAATACACTGCACCTCTCCCCCTCATACGTTCTCCTCTACTTTCATCAGTCCGAGGACACCCTTCAGGAAACTTTCCATGAACCTCCNCCCCAATATACACACACCAAGTAGTCTCACAGCCCTCTGTCTTCATCCATTTTTCTCATTGCTTTAAATACACTGCACCTCTCCCCCTCATACGTTCTCCTCTACTTTCATCAGTCCGAGGACACCCTTCAGGAAACTTTCCATGAACCTCCTCAGGCTGCGTTAAGTGTACATCCTCTTTTCCCAGAGTTCCTTGTGCCCTTACAACAGTGCACGGGCGCAGTCCATCGGTCCATCCTTCTCTCAGCAGAACCCCGTAAGAACCAACACTGTCTAACTGAGCTCTGAAGCGCCCTGCAGCTGATAGCTCTAGTTACACAGGAACAAACAGTTGGTGTGTGCTGAACTGGACTAGTTGATCGACCATCATAGTTGTGGTGAATATTTGTCTGTTTACAGATTGCCTTTCATTTAGGTTTTGTGAGTTCTGATATAGACTAGTTTTTAATTTTTATGGAGTCAAATCTATTGATCTTTGTGTGATTTCCCCTATTGATTTTGAGCTTAAAAAGTGACAGACTGGTTTTTAAGAGACTGTTCACAACTTGGCTGAGAAATTCTGCACTCTCACACTCCTCACTGAGAATAGGAAATGGAAGACAGAAAAACAAAGGAGACGCCTAGCCCATTTCTTCTCAGAAATTCATGGCTCTTTTTCCTTTCAGGGAGGGATGGTATCTGGGTCAAAGGCACATATTATATCTTGTATCTTGGCTTCTATAATTTTCATCAGTGTGTGAAGACAGCTATTTTCAAGCTAAGCAATTCCATTTGTTTTTAGGTCCCCAAAGACAGTCAATACCTAAATGATTTCAGGGGAAAGGAAAGCAACATTTGCTGTTTCACTCTTTTCTTACTTTATTTTCTAAATAAGTATAATACACCACAGCAATTTACTCAGCAGGTTGTGCTCACTGGGATCCGAGGTTTGTTCTTGGCTTTTCTTCATCGGAAATGTCAGTCCCTCCTCCAAGGGCCAGATCAAATGTCGTAACTTTAAGTCCCTTCTCTGAGCTCCTTCTCCTTCTACATCCCTCTCCTTCCTTGTAGGTATGCACTTGTATGTGACTCTGCCAGAATGTAAGCAGCACAAGGGCACGGCCGATGTCTCACCCTTTCCTGTTCAATATGAACACGGCAAATTCTCTGTCAGTCACAAAAGAAATGGTAGTGAGCAAGCCAGATACCCACCCTGCCTTCAGGGAACTTGCCTTCTAGCTGGGAAAACACATTTGGTTATAAACTTGGAAAGTATTACAAAGGAAAAGTGTAAGAGATAAGTGAATATATAACAGAGGAGCGAGTGAAGGGGAAGTCAAAAAGAGCTTGTTTGAGAAGTGATGTTTTAAGCTGGCACATGACAAGTTGAGCAGGTGACACAGAGGAAGGGAAGGGCAGGGCATATGGGCCAGCAAAATAACATGGGCGAGTCCCTGAGGCATATCTCAGCTTGAGGCTAGCTAAGGACACCGCCTTGCACCCAGAAGCTACACAACACCCATGTATTAAGTAGTTTAGTCCCTCAGTCATGTCCGACTATTTGCGAGCCCATGAATCGCAGCAGGCCAGGCCTCCCTGTCCATCACCAACTCCTGGAGTTCACTCAGACTCACATCCATCGAGTCAGTGATGCCATCCAGCTATCTCATCCTCGGTTGTCCCCTTCTCCTCCTGCCCCCAATCCCTCCCAGCATCAGAGTCTTTTCCAATGAGTCAACTCTTTGCATGAGGTGGCCAAAGTACTGGAGTTTCAGCTTTAGCATCATTCCTTCCAAAGAAATCCCAGGGCTGATCTCCTTCAAAATGGATTCTGATCTCCTTCAAAATGGATTGGTTGGATCTCCTTGCAGTCCAAGAGACTCTCAAGAGTCTTCTCCAACACCACAGTTCAAAAGCATCAATTCTTTAGCGCTCAGCCTTCTTCACAGTCCAACTCTCACATCCATACATGACCACTGGAAA
>SJYX01023162.1:16715-69574 GCA_006410675.1 Oreotragus oreotragus
GCTGAGTGCCAAAGAATCGATGCTTTTGAACTGTGGTGTTAGAGAAGACTCTTGAGAGTCCCTTGGACTGCAAGGAGATCCAACCAGTCCATTCTGAAGGAGATCAACCCTGGGATTTCTTTGGAAGGAATGATGCTAAAGCTGAAACTCCAGTACTTTGGCTAC
Organism: Oreotragus oreotragus; assembly: GCA_006410675.1. Classification (NCBI taxonomy): domain Eukaryota; kingdom Metazoa; phylum Chordata; class Mammalia; order Artiodactyla; family Bovidae; genus Oreotragus; species Oreotragus oreotragus. The sequence goes on from SJYX01023162.1 coordinate 16,881, forward strand.
CTCATGTGAAGAGTTGACTCATTGGAAAAGACTCTGATGCTGGGAGGGATTGGGGGCAGGAGGAGAAGGGGACGATCGAGGATGAGATGGCTGGATGGCATCACGGACTCGATGGACTTGAGTCTGAGTGAACTCCGGGAGATGGTGATGAACAGGGAGGCCTGGTGTGCTGCGATTCATGGGGTTGCAAAGAGTCAGACACAACTGAGCGAATGAACTGAACTGAACTGAATTATAAATGTGATGTATGTTAGCATACAATATTGGTAAAACACAGTAAAAGCATAGCAAAATAAAATCACCTGTGATTTCTCCCCACAGAAAGTACCATCCTTTTATGTTACGGTGTATTTTCTTCTAGATTTTCTTATGAAGAGTTAATTTTGGTGTCACCTAAATAATCACTGCAGATGGTGACTGCAGCCATGAAATTAAAAGACGCTTACTCCTTGGAAGAAAAGTTATGACCAACCTAGACAGCATATTGAAAAGCAGAGACATTACTTTGCCAACAAAGGTCCGCCTAGTCAAGGCTATGGTTTCTCCAGTGGTCATGTATGGATGTGAAAGTTGGACTGTGAAGAAAGCTGAGCACCGAAGAATCGATGCTTTTGAACTGTGGTGTTAGAGAAGACTCTTGAGAGTCCCTTGGACTGCAAGGAGATCCAACCAGTCCATTCTGAAGGAGATCAACCCTGGGATTTCTTTGGAAGGAATGATGCTAAAGCTGAAACTCCAGTACTTTGGCTACCTCATGTGAAGAGTTGACTCATTGGAAAAGACTCTGATGCTGGGAGGGATTGGGGGCAGGAGGAGAAGGGGACGATCGAGGATGAGATGGCTGGATGGCATCACGGACTCGATGGACTTGAGTCTGAGTGAACTCCGGGAGATGGTGATGAACAGGGAGGCCTGGTGTGCTGCGATTCATGGGGTTGCAAAGAGTCAGACACAACTGAGCGAATGAACTGAACTGAACTGAATTATAAATGTGATGTATGTTAGCATACAATATTGGTAAAACACAGTAAAAGCATAGCAAAATAAAATCACCTGTGATTTCTCCCCACAGAAAGTACCATCCTTTTATGTTACGGTGTATTTTCTTCTAGATTTTCTTATGAAGAGTTAATTTTGGTGTCACCTAAATAATCACTGCAGATGGTGACTGCAGCCATGAAATTAAAAGACGCTTACTCCTTGGAAGAAAAGTTATGACCAACCTAGACAGCATATTGAAAAGCAGAGACATTACTTTGCCAACAAAGGTCCGCCTAGTCAAGGCTATGGTTTCTCCAGTGGTCATGTATGGATGTGAAAGTTGGACTGTGAAGAAAGCTGAGCACCGAAGAATCGATGCTTTTGAACTGTGGTGTTAGAGAAGACTCTTGAGAGTCCCTTGGACTGCAAGGAGATCCAACCAGTCCATTCTGAAGGAGATCAGCCCTGGGATTTCTTTGGAGGGAATGATGCTAAAGCTGAAACTCCAGTACTTTGGCCACCTCATGCAAAAAGTTGACTCATTGGAAAAGACTTTGGTGCTGGGAGGGATTGGGGGCGGGAGGAGAAGGGGACGACAGAGGATGAGATGGCTGGATGGCATCACTGACTCGATGGACGCGATTCTGGGTGAACTCCAGCAGTTGGTGATGGACAGGGAGGCCTGGCGTGCTGCGATTCATGGGGTCACAAAGAGTCGGACACGACTGAGCGACTGAAATGAACTGAACTGAACTGAAATAGTTCTATACAAGTCCTGCTGGAATTTTACTTTTAGCAGTTTTGAATTTATCAAACTTGAAACACATATACATACATATTAAGAGAGAGAGAAGAATAAGGGAGAGGAGAAAGAGAAGAGGGAGCAGGGGGAAGGGGAGGATGAAGAGGAAAAAGGAACGGATTTGGCCCATGAGTCCGTGGACCTGTCCCGGTGAGATCTGCAGGGCAGCCGGCATGCTGGAGACCAGGAAAGACTGGATGCTGCACGTGGAGTCCACAGCCCGTCTACAGGCAGAGCTCCTCCTGAGGAGCTCAGTGTTTCTTCTAAGGCCTTCTGCTGCCTGGATGAGGCCCGCCCGCACGGAGGAGGGTGATCTGCTTTACTCAGAGCTACTGATGCAAATAGTAATCTCCTCTCAAAATATTTCACAGCATCATCCAAAGCGTGTCTGACCAACCTAAAGTACCGTGGCCTGGTCAGGTTGACACACCAGGTTAACCGCGTACCCGGTGAGGACAAGACGGGGAAGCTCGCGCTGTGACTGGCTGGCCTGGAGGCAGCTCTGCCCTGAGGGGGGAACCGGGGAGTCAGACATGGGGGTGGTTCTTGGGAGCTAGGGACCGTCTTGCCCTGGCCCCTTCTCCCCTCCATGCTGCTGACAGCGTGCCAGCAGACATCTGGTGGAACCCTGGCTCAATGCATCAACTGCACCCGCCTCTCAGGGTATGGGGAAGTGGCCCAAGGGGCGGTCCCGGGAGGAACCCAGGAGTGTCCAGCATGAGCTCCAGGTCACCAGGGAGGAGCTCTTGGAGGCGGTTTGCTCAGCAAACAGAAGTAGGAGCTGCGTGTTCTTGGTTTATGGCTCCAGTTCCCTCTGAGAGCTCCCCTGACCGCTGACCCTGAACTCAGTTTCCTTGGTAAGAAGAGGGGAGATCACCTCTGGCAGAGGAGGGCCTGTCTGAGGCTCTGTGCTCAGGAGGGGTCTCGGTTCTTCTCCAGCACTTGGTGGGGGAAGATCCATCTTTTACTGTGGAACACCAGGTTTGCTTAGCAGGAAGAAAATGCTTCAGTTATCTTTAAAACAAAGGAATTCACTCCCACTTCCCATTCTCTTTCTAGTTATAGACCCTAGTTGTCACTTAAAAGTTACTTTGTTTTTAATATCTTAAGAATTTTATTGTTATCACTTGTTTTCCCTTAAGATGATCATATGTCATGAATTAAATATTTTGTGTTTCATTTTATCTACTATATCATCTTTTTCTTAATGGACACGTATATCCTGCCACATTTGCAAGTTTAAAATCATGAGATGCAGAATTGCTAAAGGTAAACCTCCAGCAGTACTTACAGAGACTCATTTATATGATGTCAACATTAATTAATAAGTAAAGGCTCATTCATTAATTAATTGACATAAGCAAAAGCTAGAAGAAAATGCAACCCCATGGACTATAGCCTGCCAGGCTCCTCTGTCCATGGAATTCTTCTGATAAGAATACTGGTGTGGGCAGCCATGCTCTCCTCTGGGGGATCTTCTGAACCCAGGGATCGGGTCTCCTCCATTGCAGGCAGATTCTTTACCATCTGAGCCACCAGGGAAGCCCAGAAGAAAATGCATCATAACGTAAAAGGGTGATAAGTTCTGTGGGAAGGGATTACTATAGGTGATTTAAATTATTTTGTTATGCTTCTAATATATTTAACTAATATCATACATTAGCATGTGTTACATTTATAATCAGAAGTGTACTAATCAAAATCAAAATAACTCGACAAAGAATATGAAATTACATTACAAGCAGACATTATCTGTGTAACAGGTCTTTCATAACTTAATGCAAAGAGATTTCTGTACTTTGATAAGCTTGTCTTGCCTGTCCCTGAGGTACGGGAACTAGATGGCAAGCCTTTGGTGGTAGAGACGAGAAGGTGTATTGGGCTCTGGGGTGGACAACAGTCTCCCTCTCATAAAGAGCTGGTTTTATCTTTTGTACTTCTTGGCATTTAATGCTTTTGAACTGTGGTGTTAGAGAAGGTTCTTGAGAGTCCCTTGGACTGTGAGGAGATCCAACCAGTCCATCCTAAAGGAAATCAGTCCTGAATATTCATTGGAAGGACTGATGCTGAAGCTGAAACTGCAATCCTTTGACCACCTGATGCAAAGAGCTGACTCATTGGAAAGACCCTGGTGCTGGGAAAGATTGAAGACAGGAGGAGAAGGGGACAAATGAGGATGAGATGGTTGGATGGCATCACCGACTCAATGGACAAACTCCAGGAGATGGTGAAGGACAGAGAAGCCTGGTATGCTGCAGTCTTTGGGGTCACAGAGTCGGAGACGACTGAGCAACTGAACAACTTTTTGGCAAAGCCTTTGTGCCCGTCCTCAGCTGCACATGAGAAATCACCCCAACCCATTGCTGTCCAAACGCATTCTGGGCCGGAGGGGAAGTACTGTGGCTTCTCCGAGCCCCGTGTCTCCCCGCTCCCTGCAGTGGGTCCCATGGTGCAAGGGAGGGGGGACACAGTGTCCGGGCTGTAACATCTCACCACAAACGCGCCTCTTCAGCCCTTCCTGTTGGAATCACTCCCTCTCCCTGTGCATCAGGGTTGTTATTTTTACACTTTGGATTCACCGAACTTTGGTTTATTCACTTGGCAACGTCTTATTCCCTTATCGCACAGTAAACAATTTGTCAGCGAGGACACTTTGTTTTTTTTTCCTGCGTTCTCTGGAGCTGCTGGCACTTTGCTTCATGTGCAACAGATGTTTCACTGCACTGACGTTTCAACAGTGCCACTGTGGATACCAGGAGTACTTGTCTGAGGCCTCACCAATGTCACAGTCAGACCCCTGGGCACAGATATCTGCTAGACACCGTCGGTGGGACTGAGTCTGGGGAGCTGGGTCAAGGCTGTTTGCTGGGAGCTGCTTGGCTAAGACCTACGCCCCCCCCCCCACCACCCAGGCCAAGGTCAGAGGATGAAGTAACTAATTCAAGTCCAAATCATCCAGTCCCTGCGCTCTTCAATTCAATCAAGAAGAGTGGTCAATTTAGAGATTAAAATGGATTCCAGCCATAAGGGACCACTTAAGTCTTTTAAATGAATTATCCATGAGATCCAAGCCAATAAGAGGAAAAGCAACGCTACTGCTGTAGAATAAGCCCGGAACATTTAGAAATGAAATTCACCCTCTTTGACATAAGGAAAGTCCAGTCCTGCTTCTCGTCCGCTTGACAAGACCGTGCTTGATGAAACCACAAAGTTCTGGTCAAGAGCAAGGCATAACAGGGCACTGATAAAAACACTGGTATTAATAGCTGGCATTTGCGTAGCTCACACCACATGGCACCCAAGGGCCTTTGGTAACTCATGAAGCCCTTCTGAGGGCGACTCAGCTTCTGGCTTTGTGGATCCCTTCCCCAAACGTCCGTGACCTTGGTTAGAGGTGACTGGCTTTCCTTGGATTTTTAAGGTTTTCCGATTTCTCTGCAATGATTTCTGAGTATCAAAGCTTCAGCAAAGAGTGTGTGAATCAGATTTCATCCATCAAGTTTATCTGATATAACCGTTGTTTATATGTTTATGTTAGAAGGCACTTCATGTGGGATTTTTCCCCCCTTATGTAAGGAGGCTCAGATTTTGAAAGAGAGACACCTTGTGAAGATAAAAAAAGATGAGGAGGTGATGGAACTGTCATTAACAATTAGAAAAATGGTACTAAGAGGTTTTTTTTAATTTTTATTTTTACTTTATTTTGCTTTACAATACTGTATTGGTTTTGNAGATTTCTGTACTTTGATAAGCTTGTCTTGCCTGTCCCTGAGGTACGGGAACTAGATGGCAAGCCTTTGGTGGTAGAGACGAGAAGGTGTATTGGGCTCTGGGGTGGACAACAGTCTCCCTCTCATAAAGAGCTGGTTTTATCTTTTGTACTTCTTGGCATTTAATGCTTTTGAACTGTGGTGTTAGAGAAGGTTCTTGAGAGTCCCTTGGACTGTGAGGAGATCCAACCAGTCCATCCTAAAGGAAATCAGTCCTGAATATTCATTGGAAGGACTGATGCTGAAGCTGAAACTGCAATCCTTTGACCACCTGATGCAAAGAGCTGACTCATTGGAAAGACCCTGGTGCTGGGAAAGATTGAAGACAGGAGGAGAAGGGGACAAATGAGGATGAGATGGTTGGATGGCATCACCGACTCAATGGACAAACTCCAGGAGATGGTGAAGGACAGAGAAGCCTGGTATGCTGCAGTCTTTGGGGTCACAGAGTCGGAGACGACTGAGCAACTGAACAACTTTTTGGCAAAGCCTTTGTGCCCGTCCTCAGCTGCACATGAGAAATCACCCCAACCCATTGCTGTCCAAACGCATTCTGGGCCGGAGGGGAAGTACTGTGGCTTCTCCGAGCCCCGTGTCTCCCCGCTCCCTGCAGTGGGTCCCATGGTGCAAGGGAGGGGGGACACAGTGTCCGGGCTGTAACATCTCACCACAAACGCGCCTCTTCAGCCCTTCCTGTTGGAATCACTCCCTCTCCCTGTGCATCAGGGTTGTTATTTTTACACTTTGGATTCACCGAACTTTGGTTTATTCACTTGGCAACGTCTTATTCCCTTATCGCACAGTAAACAATTTGTCAGCGAGGACACTTTGTTTTTTTTTCCTGCGTTCTCTGGAGCTGCTGGCACTTTGCTTCATGTGCAACAGATGTTTCACTGCACTGACGTTTCAACAGTGCCACTGTGGATACCAGGAGTACTTGTCTGAGGCCTCACCAATGTCACAGTCAGACCCCTGGGCACAGATATCTGCTAGACACCGTCGGTGGGACTGAGTCTGGGGAGCTGGGTCAAGGCTGTTTGCTGGGAGCTGCTTGGCTAAGACCTACGCCCCCCCCCCCACCACCCAGGCCAAGGTCAGAGGATGAAGTAACTAATTCAAGTCCAAATCATCCAGTCCCTGCGCTCTTCAATTCAATCAAGAAGAGTGGTCAATTTAGAGATTAAAATGGATTCCAGCCATAAGGGACCACTTAAGTCTTTTAAATGAATTATCCATGAGATCCAAGCCAATAAGAGGAAAAGCAACGCTACTGCTGTAGAATAAGCCCGGAACATTTAGAAATGAAATTCACCCTCTTTGACATAAGGAAAGTCCAGTCCTGCTTCTCGTCCGCTTGACAAGACCGTGCTTGATGAAACCACAAAGTTCTGGTCAAGAGCAAGGCATAACAGGGCACTGATAAAAACACTGGTATTAATAGCTGGCATTTGCGTAGCTCACACCACATGGCACCCAAGGGCCTTTGGTAACTCATGAAGCCCTTCTGAGGGCGACTCAGCTTCTGGCTTTGTGGATCCCTTCCCCAAACGTCCGTGACCTTGGTTAGAGGTGACTGGCTTTCCTTGGATTTTTAAGGTTTTCCGATTTCTCTGCAATGATTTCTGAGTATCAAAGCTTCAGCAAAGAGTGTGTGAATCAGATTTCATCCATCAAGTTTATCTGATATAACCGTTGTTTATATGTTTATGTTAGAAGGCACTTCATGTGGGATTTTTCCCCCCTTATGTAAGGAGGCTCAGATTTTGAAAGAGAGACACCTTGTGAAGATAAAAAAAGATGAGGAGGTGATGGAACTGTCATTAACAATTAGAAAAATGGTACTAAGAGGTTTTTTTTAATTTTTATTTTTACTTTATTTTGCTTTACAATACTGTATTGGTTTTGCCATACATTGACATGAATCAGCCATGGGTGTACATGAGTTCCCAATCCTGAACCCCCCTCCCACCTCCCACACGATATCATCTCTCTGGATCATCCCTGTGCACCAGCCCCAAGCATCCTGTATCCTGTATCGGACATAGACTGGCGATTCGTTTCTTACATGATAGTATACATGTTTCAATGCCATTCTCCCAAATCATCCCACCCTCTCCCTCTCCCTCAGAGTCCAAAAGTCCATTCTAAACATCTGTGTCTCTTTTGCTGTCTTGCATACAGGGTTATCATTACCATCTTTCTAAATTCCATATATATGTGTTAGTATACTGTATTGGTGTTTTTCTTTCTGGCTTATTTCACTCTGTATAATAGGCTTCAGTTTCATCCACCTCATTAAAACTGATTCAAATGTATTCTTCTTAATGGCTGAGTAATACTCCATTGTGTATATGTACCACAGCTTTCTTATCCGTTCATTTGCTGATGGACATCTAGGTTGTTTCCATGTCCTGGCTATAAGAGATTTTAAAAAGACATTGAGATTCATGGTGGTAAGAAGAAAGAATCATACAAATCTCAGCCCTTTATCAGCTGTACAGTGGCTTTTACAGGTTGCTGGATGGTAAAATGTGCCTTCACTTGGCAAGAAAGGACAGTGAATCAGAATCTTCTAAGCATCTGGGTTTAAAAGAGAGAGCTGGAGAGGGTCTGAAACGGGGGATGGCAGCAGTGAAGCAGAGGAGGAAATGCCCTCTAAGTACAAATGTTCTGGAAATATGATTCATTTTAGCCAAACTGTCTTCTCTCTTTCTCTGTCTCAAAGCATCTCAAGGAAAACACAGTCTGACCAGGAGTGTGTGTTCCCAGAGGCGGACAGAGGGGCTGTGTGGTGGGACGCAGGTTCCCTTCATCCTCTGAAGAGAGCAGACAGCAGAGAAACACAGCAGGATGGAGACTTATCTCGCAGGCTCTGCAGGAGACTTCAGGCATGTCTTACAAAGGGCTGGCTTGAGAGGACTGACTCTCCAAGCCAACTTTGGTCATGTTGGCACCTAAGCCTGAAATTTTCTGTTATTCTGGGGATGGTATATCACGGCTAGAAATGTTCTAAAGTGCAGTTTTCATTAGAACTATCAACTAGTCCAACATTTTGTTTTCTTAGATGTGTACATCATAACAAATATTCAACAATCACATGAGTTGAGATTTACTCAGTCAGATCATGTTCTTCTGAGTCCTAAGCGGGTGGAGGAAAAACAGCCAACATCTGTGGTGTATGAAGATCTGTTCTTCTCACTGGTGTGAAAAGGAATTATTTGTGTACAGACACTTAGAATCTGGGCATATTGCATGGGTGCTCCCTGGATATTTTGATGCAGATGGCAACTGGCTAAAATTAGATGGCAGCAGACAGTTAGTGGGTTCTGGGAGTGTGCGTGAGCGTGTGAAGCCGAATCTTGGTGAAGGGTAAGGAGGCTTTGGGACCACATCACTGGCTATGTTGTTGGTTGTTCAGGGTCTAAGTCGTGTTTGACTCTGTGACTCCATGGACTGTGGCACGCCAGGCTTCCCTGTCCTTCGTTATCTCCCGGAGTTTTCTCAGATTCATGTCCATTGAGTCAGTGATGCCATCCAGCCATCTCATCGTCTGTCATCCCCTTCTCCTCTTGCCCTCAATCTTTCCCAGCATCAGGGTCTTTTCCAATGAGTCAGCCCTTCGCATCAGGTGGTCAAGGGATTGGAGCCTCAGCTTCAGCATCAGTCTTTCCCGAGAGATGTTCAGGACTGATTTCCTTTAGGAGTAACTGGTTTGATCTCCTTGCAGTCCAAGGGGTTCTCAAGCATCTTCTCTTCTGCACCACAGTTTGAGAGCATCACACCACCAACTAGCTAGTCTCCGTGTTAAAGACAGAAGAGGAGCTTGTATGATGGTTGCATGTTCATGGGTGTGTGTACGTGTGTGTGTGTGTGTTACACACACAAAGCCCTAGTGGTTTGTTGGTTTGCCTGCTGTCATGCTCGCTCTGCTCTCGGCAGTGTGGTCCTCTCCCAAGTTCAAGGTCCAGGACGCCTGATGTCACGGGCCTTGCCCCAGGGGTGGCCTTTATCAGTCTGTGGAGCACCACATTGTTGTGACGGCTTTTCCACAAGCACTTACCCTGTTGTCTTCTTGAGGTCCTCTTGGAGTCAAATCTCAAGAGCACAGTGGACTCTGGAGCATGCTGTTTAAACCAGAGGGGTGGCCTGGGTGGTTGTCTTAACTGTGGGGATTGAAGGAAAGAAAGGAGCTTCACTGAGCAACCTAAGAGCTTTGACACCATTTAAGAGAATGAGGATCTTGACATTTTCATTCTTGCTATAAGTTAAGTTTCTTAATTATTGCTCTGGGGGTAAAGAAATTGCTGTAGTAGTTGGGGTAATAGATACAGTAAAGTGTGCAAATTTTACCCGGGATATAGACACAGGCTTACGGCAATTATAGTTTTCATTTCCTTTTTCCTACACTTGATCCTCTGAATAAAGGCTGAAAGTTGCTCTTGGCTTTGACATTTAATATTCAGCTGATCGTCGCAGGTCATTTTCTTCCCGTCCATCTGTGTACATACCCATGCACTCAGACGTGCTTGCACACACCCACACACAGCTTTCATTATTATTCTGCAGTTTGCCCACAGTCACAGCTAAAGGTCTGGGAGAAAGTTCCAGAGGTACATTAGTGCAAGCCCCTGCCTCAAGCCACGCTAGGCGGCCACACAGTAAAGATGGCAATCAATCCTGTGAGTGGAGATTTCAAGGACCGTAACTCCCCTCGGTGGCCTGGGCTGAGCACTTAATCATTTAGACAAGAAGTTTGCCTTATAGCGGAACAAATGTCCTCTGTATTTGATGCAAATTTATATTATTTAGGGCCTTTCTTTAAAGATGATTCAAACAAACTTTATTTTGAGGGATAGGGATTCTCAAAACTCTTAAGCCCGTTTGCCGATATAAGCTTAACAGATTGCAGAAGCCACTGACACAGGCTGGTCATCGCAGGGCCTGACGATCTTTGCAAAGCATCTGTTGGCCTCACCCTCTGGTTTCTCATAAAAATAAGACCACAGGTAAGCTGTATTGGTTTAGCCTTTTACTGCATTTCTCACCTGAATCTTCAGCTAACTACTATTTTCGACCTAACGTTTGCTTACTTCGATACTTGACAAGAATGGCATTCCATGAGTATTTGCGGAATGGATGAATGAATGAGTCTCAGTATTTCACAACTGTCATTAATAAATGTTAGGCGAACTGCTGCTGCTGCAGCTGCTAAGTTGCTTCAGTCGGGTCCGACTCTGTGACCCCATAGACAGGGGCCCACTGTCTCTGGGATTCTCCAGGCAAGAACACTGGAGTGATTTGCCATTTCCTTTTCCAGTGCATGAAAGGGAAAAGCGAAAGTGAAGTCGGTCAGTCATGCCCGACTCTTAGCGACCCCATGGACTGCAGCCTACCAGGCTCCTCCGTCCATGGGATTTTCCAGGCAAGAGTACTGGAGTGGGGTGCCATTGCTTAGGGTGCCATTAATTTAGGATGTTTCGGATTAAACAAAGTTGTGTAGGTCCGTTTGCTATAGGGCCCGTCAGAGTGTAAGCGTCAGTGTACCTTGTGTGTGGATAAAAGGAGATGGGGTGTGCCTGGCTTCCCAAGTGAACTGGTTCTTAGAACAGTGCCTGCTGTGAAGTAGTGTGTGTGTGTATGTGTGTGTGTGTGTGAGTTGTTGTTAAGGTTATTATTTGTTATTGTCACTGCATTTGTCTTGGGAGACATCAAACTTTCATTGACTGGCTTGTCATTGCCACAGAGATAGGTCTTCCTCCCTCCTTATTCATATGGGTCAAGTTTGTCCCTTTCCAGGCCTCGGAGAATTTCCCATCTTCTCTGTCAAATATAATAACTGATGGCCCTTCAGTAGCACTTGCCTATCTGCCATCATAACACACAAAGATGCAGACCGCCTGCCGTGTTCTCATAAATTTGGCCAGAAAGAGAGGCTCTTTGTACCCTGCATGTAATACTGGTAGCCCCAGAGAAAGTTTCAGGTTCATAAACACACATTTTCAGTAGGGTTTTTGGCCCAGACTTTGAGTTGTCTAATGGAAGAAAAAAATATTTCAAGTCGAGTTTATTGCAGCTTGAGAAGATTTGGAAAAGGATTCAAGACAAATATTTCTGGGCTGAGAACATGTGTGAGGGCACCATGCCCTCCCAGAAGTCTTCTGCTGGTGATGCCGAGCAGTAATAGGAGACGGCAGTCTGCTGGCTATTCCTGGAGCTGCCTGACTCATCCCCCTACCCGGGAAGCGATTCTTATTATTTCTGCATTACTCGTCCATCTGTGAGATGTGACTGCACAGTAAGGCTGTAACCTTCAGGCGTCCTTGAATCTGGGGTTGCCTGCTGGGGATCCGTCCTTCAGCAACTTCCTGGAAGCGGCTGGGGGAAGTGTGGGCGGGGTGGGCCCAGGCACAGAGAGACGTGGATTTGCCAGGTTGGGATGTTGGCAGCAGAGCCTGGGGTAATCGCAGAGACTAGAAATGTTCATCATATTATGCCCAAAAGGTTTTCTGCAGGACAGGAAGTCCTGAAATACCTCCCAAGTTTAGGGTCTGGGTCATATGCCAAGGGATTAGCTGTATGGTTTTCATAGTGGCTTAGAGAAGCTGAAGACAGCTGTTTTAAAGCCTTTATAGGGTAATAGTTTCCTTTGACTTAAACTTGGAGTGGGAAGTTGGGGTTAGCAGATGTAAGTTTTTATGTACAGAATCAACAACAATATCCTCCTGTATAGCACAGGGACTGTATTCAATATCCTATGATAAACCATAATGGAAAATAATATACAAAAAGAATATATGTGTGTGTTTGTCTGCGCTCAGTCATGTCTAACTCTCATATATATAGGGCCATCCCCCGTATAACTGATTCCCATGTGGCGTAGTGGTAAAGAATCTGCCTACCGATATAATACAGGAGACACAGGAGACCTGGGTTCAATCCCTGGGTCGGGAAGATCCCCTGGAGAAGGAAATGGCAACCCACTCCAGTATGCTTGCCTGGANTCATATATATAGGGCCATCCCCCGTATAACTGATTCCCATGTGGCGTAGTGGTAAAGAATCTGCCTACCGATATAATACAGGAGACACAGGAGACCTGGGTTCAATCCCTGGGTCGGGAAGATCCCCTGGAGAAGGAAATGGCAACCCACTCCAGTATGCTTGCCTGGAGAATTCTGTGGACAGAGGACTACAGTCCATGGGATCACGAACTGTGGCTCCGACTGAGAGACTGAGCGTGTATATAACTGAATCTCTTTGCTGTACAGTAGCAATTAGCACCACATTGTAAATCACTTCAATAAAAATATTTACTAAATAGATAACATGAAGGAACAAACAGCAAATAAGTAAAAAGCTTAGATGTAAGAAACATGTCTGCATTCCTACAATAAAATCATATTTTCTGCAAAAAAAAAAAAAAAGCAACTTGAGTGGGGTGGGCTGGGGAGGGGCCCCCAGGCCCTTCCTAGACCAGTCGCGACAACTGTAAAGGCCCCAGGTGCTCAACATCAGCCAGGCGGAGCGCGGCTGGGTTTCTTCCCGCAGAGACGGAGCTCTTCGCTGGGCGTCTCTTCCTGCCATCATCGTGCCTGTGGTTCTGTCCGGTGCTGAGAGTGAGGAAGCTGGGAACCAGGCTGGAGAGGCCGCGATGAGAGGGACTGCCTGATGCCTCAGGAGCGCCGTGTGAACTGGAAGGGGGGCCGTGCGAGTGGGCGTCAGTCCTGTGTGCACGTTTAGAGATGGCTTGGCAGCGAGTGGCCCCTCTGACATGTAGCAAATTTACAACTAAAGCATCAAATGACCCTCATGGAAGAGACTAGAATGTCCTGTAACTTTAAGGTGTGTGACCAGACAGTGCAGCAATATCTGTTCTACTAAATGAACAGTCTTACCGCGCTTACCAAAGGGGAAAGTCCATGGTTTAAAAACGGCTCTTCATCCTCCTGTTTAATCCATTTGGTTAAAAAAATCAGAGGGGAAAAAAAATCAGCATTTGTTACTTTCCTTGAATTTCAAGAAGCCGTGATTGAGCACGAGTCAGGACGGAATCCCCAGTCAAGGCGTAAAGGGCGAGGATTCGTCTGCAGCTTCCAAGTACTTGTTCTGAGCAAGTGAGGCACCGTAATTAAGCCCTGAGATGCAGAGGACCCAGAGCTGAAAATGATTTTTGCCGATTAATTCTGATTAGCTTGTGAAGACAGGGAGGACAGGAACCATTAACTGTCCTGCTCGGCCAGCATGCAGCGGCTGCCCCCCCAGGTCACGTCACACAGGTCACCTTGAACGCATGCCCGGCCTCTCCGGAGCCTTCTTCTCCGGGCCGTCAGAGCTGGAAGATGCACGGAGGTCTGCTCTTGGCTTGACGAAGTAGTTCGGACATCACTGTGTCCTGAGGGGGTCGTGACCTTAGGACAGACGTATGGATGGTAACAGGAGTCCCAGGAAAGATCCGTTCTTCCTTATCTCTTCCCGTAGCCTTTTACAGGAGGTGTAACCACAGGGGCTCATATTCATTGAAAACTTACATTGTATGGAGTCAAAGAGAAGCACTCTACGTATGCGGTCACAATAGACTCCTGACACTGGTATTGTTAAAACCCACGAGGTGGGTATCTTGTGTGGGGACTCAGAGCCAGATTGCCTGGATTCCAGTCTCAGCCCCACCATGTATGAGCTGTGTGACTTTGGGCACTTTCCTTAGCCTCTCTGAGTCCTAGCTGCTCATCTAGAAAATGGGGGTGTTGGAAGCTCTGTGTCTCATAGGTCTGTCCTAGCGATGGAATGGTAACATGTGTCAAGTGCTAAGCTACTTTGCTGTCTTTTTAATATTAACCGGTAACTGGTAACCTAGGCTAAAGAATATGAATTCAGAGGAGACGGCGCTTGTGGCATTCTGTCCCTTTTGGCCCAGCTTTTTGAGGAGGGTTTTAGGGGACCTGAGTGGATATAAGCTTGTTGCTGTGGGTTCCAGCTGAGGATCAGGCTGTTGGAAGTGCCCGCAGCGTCTATTGATAACAGCACACCCAGGCCATCCTTGTGGTGGAGGATGCACTGGGTAGAAATTGGTTTGGGTTATGTGCAGAATGGGCTGACTTTTGCTGGAAGCAGCTTGCTTTCGGGGCTGAGGAAGAAGATGGACAAGGTGTCGTGTGCACAGACTTTGGCTCCGCTCAGCTTGGACCCTTTGGTCCCACGTGTGCAGGTGATTTATACGCCTGTAATGCGATCAGCGCTTGTTAGAGTAAATAACATCCATTTCAATTTCTGCTGAGGCATGCCCTTCTGTTGGACTAACAGATGCTGCCCAGAGCTTGGGCCCATATATCTCCCAGGAGCTCGGGACCCTGAACGTTAATGTGTCTTAACATCGATAAGATGAGTGGGAATGCGTAAAAAGTGGGCAGTGAGGAATGTGTGAGATGCAGCTGCTTTATTGAGGTAATTTTCCCTTTAGTTGAGTTATCTTCAGCAGCTTTTCAAGTTGAGCAAAAAGACAAAAATAAAATCCAGTGAGCTTTTGGAGGAATATACTAATTTATTAATTCTCTTATTAATGTCATTTGTAGCAACGTGGAAGGATCTAGGGACTGTCATACGGAGTGAAGTAAGTCAGACACAGAAGGACAAATACTACACGATATTGTGTATATGTAGACCTGAAAAAAAATACGGTGCAGATAAACTTGGTTATAGAACAGACATAGAGCTACAGATGTGGAAACAATCTTATGCGTACCAGGAGGCAAAGGGACAGGCGATAAACTGGACGATTGGGGTTGGCAGATACACACTACATGTGTACGATAGATAACTAATAAAGACCTGCTGTACAGCGCAGGGGACTCTACTCTATACTCTGTAATGACCTATATGGGAAAAGAAGCTAAAAGTGAAAATATGTGTGTGCATGTTAACTGATTCACTTTACCGTACAGCAAAAAACTCACATGATGTTATAAATCAACTGTACTCCAATAACCATGTAAAAAAAAAAACAAAACAGAAAAAAAAAAAAAATCATCCTGATTTTAAAGGAATGAATCTTCACTGAAGAACATTTAGGAAAAAATAGAACTATAAACAGAATAAATTAAACAAATTAAATCAACACTGTTAATGGATGTATATACATGTGTGTGTAAAGTGAAAGTCGCTTGGTCATGTCTGACTCTTTGTGACCCCATGAACTATACAGTCCATGGAATTCTCCAGGCCAGCATACTGGAATGAGTAGCCTTTCCCTCCTCCAGGGGATCTTTCCAACCCAGGGATTGAACCCAGTTCTTCTGCATTGCAGGCAGATTCTTTCCCAGTTTAGCCACACGTGTGTGAAACAGAGATTATGCAGTGTGAAGAAAGTGTGTCTTTTTTTTATTTTAATCTTTAGCATATATAGTAAACATTTCTCTGTATCATTCAGTACTCTTTAAAATGTGATTTTGGATGCTGCCTTATAGTCCATTGTCTATTTGAATGTGATTTACAAAATGATTGATCTGATACCAAATAATATTTGTTTAAGTGTCTCACTATTATGGCTAAAGTGGCAATGAGCATCCTATTTTATACATCTTTGTGGATCTGACTGGTTCCTTAGGATAGAGTCCTTGAAGTGTATTTAGCACATCTAAGTATATAAATCCTTCAAAGACGTCCGTACTTTTGCCAAGGGTACCCTCCAGTGACGTGCCAAGTTCTCGCCTCACCCTCGCAGTGGGAGGATGGCCGCACGCCCTCGCCAGTCCTGAGAAGGCACTTGTTTAGGGCTCTACTCTTTGTGACTCGTCTTGTCTAAACTTCTAATATTTCTCTTTAATTTCTAATGTTAGACTCAAAAGGTGATCCTCCTTGTTATATAAATTCAATCTCACTGAAATACACGAAGTGAGAAGGAAGACCCCTTTCTCCTTGTTGATTTCCAGTGACAGCTTTTGTGAGTCATCTTTTCTAATTCTTGCTCACATTTGTAACATTGTACATATGTACAGGGAAATGTAAGTATTTGTGACACAATTAGAATCACATGGATACACTATCATGTATCTTGTCTTTTTTTTTTTTCATTTAAAATAAAGATATCTTTTCATGGCAGTGTGTTGAGACAATGTTTCTTTACGTGGATGTAAAATGACTGTCTGCATCACTCCCTCATCAGAAAGGAGACAATGGGCACCATTATAATTCTTTTTTTTTTTTTTTTATTTTTGGACCATACCACAGGGCTTGTGGTGTCTTTATTCGCTGACCAGGGATTGAACCTGGGCCCTGGCAGGTTGGACCACCAGGGAGTTCCCTATACATTCATTTTTGATTCTGCAGGATAAATTTCACATGGAGTCGTTTGATCTAACTGCTTTTCATAGCTGTCTCCAAACTGACTCCAAAAAAGATGGTGTACTAATTTAGGGTTCTTCCAAAAGTACATGAGCAAGCTCACTTCCCCACATCTGTATCAACCCCAGGTGTTATTGATATTTTTTGCTTTTTCTACTCTGTTGGGTGAAAAATATTATCTCATTCTTCTTCTAATTTGCATTTCTTGGATTTATTACAGATAATTGTTCTATGTCCTTGTTGTATCAGAAAAGGCTATGAATTGTGGCATATATTTCTGGCTTCCCCACTGTATTTGGGTGGAGAAAATTATGTCAGAATATTCCAGTATTTCTGGTCTTAAGACAAAAAAGTTTACGTCTGCTTCCAGTTACTGCCTTATTTTTCTGTTTCTCTTTCAAAACAACTTTTGTGTGTGTTTGTGTGTGTATTTCCTCTTGGTATCTCATCACTATAAATACGATAATCTGAAACTTAAGTTGGACAAAGTAGAATGTTCCCCCTAAATTTACCCTCACACCGGCATCCCCATCTCATAAACTAGACCCATCAGTTCCTTATGGTAAAAGTCTTGGTGTATTCTTTCATTCTTTTCCCTTCGGTGCTCAAACCCACCGCCATCAGCAAATGCTACCAATTTGAATTCAGCGAACCCCCTTAACCATTTACTTCTAGTCCCTCTGATCCCAACAGTGCTTCACCTGAATGTGGCCTTAACAGCTCCCCCCCTCCCCTGCCTTTTCCGGAGTCCCCGCTGCCATGCATTGTCTCTGTCCTCCCTGGAGCCCCTCTCCCATTCTGTCTCTGTTCCAGCCATGCTGCCCTTCTGCAAACAGACAGGTCATGCCCAACCTGGGGCCTGGCTCCAGCTCTTTCTTCTACCAAGAGTCCTTCCTTCCCGCAGCCAGCTTCGTAATAGGCAGATCTCATCTGAATGTCACGCTCTCTCCGGTTGCCCTGTTTTGATTGTGACATTTTTAAATTGATGGATGTTGACTTGTCTCTAAAGCTCCAGGAGTGTCTGCTCCCATCATGCCTTTGCTTCCAATGCCTGGAGCAGTGCCTGGCATGTAACAGGTCTGTGATAAATGTTAACTTAACCAATGACTTGGCAGATACATTCCCATTATACCTGCATTTTCTTGTGACCATGCCTTATTTATGAGGTTACCCAAGGCTGAAGAAGGCGAATCTGTTCTGCTTTTGAGATAATTCCTAAATTTCTACCCTTCAAGGCCTTTCTCAGTCCTTAACCTGGTGAGGTCTCCCCATTCTCTGAATCCTTGCAGCATCTTAGGCTTCTCAACAACACTTACCCTTTGCTCCGTATTTCATGGTTATTCATGTCTGTGTCCAATTACTCCAAGAGAATTTAAGCATCTTAATGGCACGAATGATGCGTTTCTTAACCTGGTCCTCTCGCAGCCCCCAGCGGAGCCTCATATACAGAGAAGGTTTCTCTAGGACTATGTGCTTAATGAGCCCATTCTTGTTATCAAAGGATGGCATAGCATTTTCAGTTCAGTTCAGTTCAGTCGCTCAGTCGTGTCTGACTCTCTGCGACCTCATGCACTGCAGCACGCCAGGCTTCCCTGTCCATCACCAACTCCCGGACTTTACTCAAACTCATGTCCATTGAGTCAGTGGTGTCATCCAACCATCTCATCCTCTGTCATCTCCTTCTCTTCCCACCTTCAATCTTTCCCAACATCAGGGTCTTTTCAAATGAGTCAGTTCTTTGCATCAGGTGGCCAAANGCTTCCCTGTCCATCACCAACTCCCGGACTTTACTCAAACTCATGTCCATTGAGTCAGTGGTGTCATCCAACCATCTCATCCTCTGTCATCTCCTTCTCTTCCCACCTTCAATCTTTCCCAACATCAGGGTCTTTTCAAATGAGTCAGTTCTTTGCATCAGGTGGCCAAAGTATTGGAGTATTTTAGGGCTTACAAAAACATAATACTTCATGAAACAGGCTGTGATCTGGTTCTTGATTTTAAGAAAAATATCTGAACCTTGGCACTAGTTAGAGCTTTATAGACTCTGAATTGGAGCGAGGTTGGGAGGTGGTGGGTGAGGTCGTTAGAGTCCGCTACCACTTAGATGTGAGAGCCCTGGGTGGCGACTCCCTCTAAAATCGTGGCCACCCTTTCTTCCCAGCTCAAAACTCTCTGGAAACAGTCCTCCCACCTCTCTTTTTCTTAATTTTGCAACCCTGAGTTGGCCCTGCTGGTCTCTGCACGTATCTCCAAGGGCTGTCGTATTTCCAGTCTCCCGATGAATCTGGCTGCTGGTAGCTGGGACCTCGGGACTGGCGTGGCTGGTGACATCACCGCAGGCTGTCTGCGCTGTGCCTAAATGACAAGGCCTGCCAGCAGCTCCGACTACCCCTCTGGCTTGGAGGGTCGAGGCAGGGAACGCCTGCAGGCAGGAGCGCGGAAGGTGAAGAGACGGGGAAGGCTGCATCTCGGGGCTCCCAGGGTGGCTGGGGTGGACAGCCGGGCTGTGAGGGGAGAGGGAGGTCCTGCTCTGACTTTTTCATGAAACACCATCCTGGGGGCAACGCCCTCCAGGATACAGGCTTTCCCACGGCTGTCTGTGACTTTGCTCAAACTTGAACACCTTGCTGCCAAGTCATCTTTTGCCTCACAAGTCTCAGAGGCTGGGCTGGTCCTAAGTATATCTTTGAAAAAAGCACCATAGATTAGAAACAGAGGTTTCCCCCCCTTTCCTAATCTCCTTGGTTTTACTCATCTTCAAGTTTCCAATACTGTAATTTTATCTGCTGTCAAGATGCCAACAATAAGCCATTTTTTACTTCATTATCCTAGAGCTTCCTATAGAATTTGCTCATGCTGTAGGATTGATCTTTGCTTTTCCTAATGCCTCGAGCTTTTCACTTGCAGTTCCTTGTCTAAAGGAGCAGAGACGAGACGACAGACCTTGCCTTTATGGCAGGCATCAGCCGTGGAGAGTGGCAAAGATGAGAGTGAGGGGACAGAGATGCATGGGAGGGGGTGAGGCTGCTGTCATTCTGCAGTGTTGGTGGACAGCGACCAGCAAGTCTCATGAAAGTACTGGAAGGAGATGAAAGTTTTTCTTTGCTGTCATTCATCCGCTTAAATTTTCACCTTTGGAGAAATAATTTTCACTCCTAGGAGCACTGTCAGACTGGAGAGAATGGGCAGGCTGGTGCATAAGAGAGTTAAATAAATACACCCCTCCTTGATGGGGACTGACTAGGGGGCATGTGACTGTGATGATGGGAGGCACCGATACAGGAGTAGAAGGCAGTTCAGGCCGTTCTAGCATGGGACGCCCTGGCGTGCTTGCAGAGTTCGGAAAGGACTCGGAGGTCTTGCCTTCCTTGGAGGTGGGAGTAACAGCCCTGACCACAGAGACTCCAGCTCAGCTCATGTGTGTCGAGCTCCTTCCCAAGGAGGCAGTTCCCATTTCCAGCCTGTCATGGAAAATAGGACTTTGTAAAGAGTCTGCCTGCAATGCAAGATACCTCGGTTTGATTCCTGAGTCCAGAAGGTCCCCTGGAGCAGGGACGGGCTCCCCACTCCAGCGTTCTTGGGCTTCCCTGGTGGCTCAGATGGTAATGAATCCACCTGTAGTGCAGGAGACCTGGGTTTGATTCCTGGGTTGGGATGGTCCCCTGGAGAGGGCATGACAACCCACTCCAGTATTCTTGCCTGGACAGAGGAACCTGGCGGGCTTCAGTCCATGGGGTCGCAAAGAGGCAAACATGACTGAGTGACTAAGCACAGCACACAGCACCAAATTCACGGTCCCACGTGTCTCCTGCTGAGGATCCAATTCTAGCCTTTCGTGTCTGGCACAGCGAGGGACAAACAAGACTTTCTGGGTTACCTACATAGTGGGGTTTAGTGGCTCAGTCGTGTCCAACTCTTGTGACCCCATGGGGACTGTAGTCTGCCAGGCTCCAGTCTGTAGAATTCTCCAAGAGAGGATACTGGAGTGGGTTGCCACTTTCATCTCAGTGGGATTTTCCTGACCCAGGGATCGAACCAGGTTCCCTGTATTGGCAGGAGCCAGAGGGAAACCCAAATACACATGTGCTCAATCGCTCAGTCATGTCTGACTCTCTGCGACCCCGTGGACTGTAGCCCTCCAGGCTCCTCTGTCCATGGAGTTCTCCAGACAAGAATACTGGAGTGGGTTGCCATGCCCTCTTCCAGGGGATTTCCCCAACCCAGGGGTCAAATCTGGGTATCCTGCATTGCAGGTGGATTCTTTACCGTCTGAGCCTCAGGGGCATATGCACACACATGAAAGAGAGATACTGCATCTGTATTCTCCATTGTAAGATTTCCCAGTGGCAGCACGGTTACCTTTGAGGCCAGATCGTTGTCTCTGTGGGTCTGTCCTGTGCAGTGCAGGGTGCTTAGCAGTATGCCCAGCCTCTGTTCACTGAAAGTTAGTATCACTACCCAGTGAGAACTGCCTATTGAAAGGGAGCTGTTGGAACGCGTTGGGGATGTTGGTGGCTCTAAACAGAACCGGGCAAGGAAGTGGGACAGGGGCAAGGGGGTTTGCAGGGTGGAGCCAAGGCACCTTCACCAGGTAAGAAGAAAGCGCCAGAACACAGAACTAGAGATGCAGGTGGACTCAAAAATAAGAAGTCACGCCTTACGTAAAAATAGCCGCTGTTTCTTGAGCACTAAGTTTATGTCAAACGTTTCAAGTGCATTACCTCATGTAATCTTCACACTCAGTCGCTGAGGGTCAGAGAGATGCAGAGACCTGTTCAAGTTACTATTTTGGATCGGAAGACACAGGAGTTTTTCTCTGGGCTCTGAATCAATCAATATTCTATAACTCAATCTAACCCTGTGCCAGATGCTTGCCCTGTTCCCCCTTTGCATTGTCAAGATCCCAAAGCAGTGAAGGTCAGGGGTGGGAAACTCTACCTCTAAGACAAAGGCGCCGTTTGTCATTTGGGAGATGGAGGTAGGAGGGGAGGCTCACTGGAGAAACAACACGTAACTGTTTTGTGGATATTTGTGTGTTTCCTTGATGGGAATGCCCCTGCTCATAATCTCTCAGAGGCTCATTGTCTCACTCAGAAGGAAAGTCAAAATGTTCCCAGTGACTGCCCTTCCCCAGCTCTCAGACCCCTGCTTACCTGCCCACCCCCGAACTGGTCATGGGAGTCGCTGCTGCTGGGGTCCTGGAACCCCAGCCATGTCAGACCTTTGCACACGGCAACTCCTTCTGCTAGAATGTTCTTCCACAGTCAGCTGTGTGTCCTGCTCCCCCACCTCCCTCGATGGTCTTAGGACTGTCCCTTTTTTCCTCCCAAGTGGCCTCCTAACTTACTATGGATTCTACTTGTTTCATTTCCTGTCGGACTTCCCCTTCTAGAATGCAGATCCCATGGAGATGAGAGGCCCTGTCTGTTCCCATGGAGATGAGAGGCCCTCTCTGTTCTTCTCACAGCTGTAGGCCTTAGAACAGAGTCTGGAATATAATGGTTGAGGACGTGCCTGTTGGGTACTCAGTCATGTCTGACTTTTTGAGGCCCCAGGGACTGTAACCTGTCTACTTGTTTCATTTCCTGTCGGACTTCCCCTTCTAGAATGCAGATCCCATGGAGATGAGAGGCCCTGTCTGTTCCCATGGAGATGAGAGGCCCTCTCTGTTCTTCTCACAGCTGTAGGCCTTAGAACAGAGTCTGGAATATAATGGTTGAGGACGTGCCTGTTGGGTACTCAGTCATGTCTGACTTTTTGAGGCCCCAGGGACTGTAACCTGCCAGGCTCCCCTGTCCGTGGGATTCTCCAGGCAAGAATACTGGAGTGGGTTGCCATTTCCTTCTCCAGGGGATCTTCCTGACCCAGGGATGGAACCCGGGTCTCCTGCACTGCAGGCAGATTCTTTACCAACTAAGCTATCAGGGAAGCCTCTGGCACATAGAAGATGCTATTAATAGTAGTTTTGAGTAAATTTCCTGGCTGGGTGGGTTGGTGGGATAGAACGCAACATTCATGAGAAAGATACGTCCAAGTGCGTGAAGAAAGCTGAGCACCATCTCGAGAACCTCGTTGTATGTGTCTCTTCGAGCCCCTCTGCCCACCTGCCCAGCGAGCTGTTGGTCTTGGGAACAAGGCTGAAAGTGCGGCACGGTGAGTTTTTTGAATAGTCACGGTCTGATGGATTCTTGTGAATCTGAGCGTACCTTGGCATGAAAAGAATAATCACATTTAGGGGAATAAAAGTAATTGTTCCATATTGCTTAATACAACTAATAACTGTTTAATAAAGGATATAAAAATTTCTCTGCCTTTCACCTTAGTAAATGTCACTCAGTCTATAACCTAATTACTTCAATTTTCCATTTAGGAAATTAATTCATTTCGAAGGCATAAAAAAGCAGCTGAGAAATTTTTCCTTCTGGCCAAAGGCTTAGAGACTCAAATGGGTTCAAAGACCTCCCAGTCCTCCAAGGTCAAGAATAGAGCTTTCAAGTCGGCTAAATGGACTTCCACTTACGTCCCTGCTCCTTGAGTTTGACCTGAAGTAAATCAATTAAAGCAGATACGGGGTTCTCAGGTTTCTCTCTGTACCTTTCTCACTTTCCGTTTCTTCCTGCGGGGGACTTGCAAGATATAGAAATGGCTTAGCAGCAACATTAAATAAACTGGAATGGACCTGGTACCTCTGGATCTTAGTTCTCTAATTGTGAAAAGGAGAAGAGAAATAAATTGCGTTTAGTGCCTACTGTGTTGGAGACACTTAGCTAGGCATTTGACATGCCTTTTCTTATTAATTCCCATACCTTTTGAGCTGAATAAATGAACAGGCAAATATTGAACACACAAATCCTGTCTAACATTTAATGGATGCCCATTATGCTAAGTATTTTACCTAAGTTTTCTCAATTCACAGAAGAATTCTATAAGGTGAGAATTGTAATTCTATCATTAGCTCCATCTTCTAGATAAGAAAGTGTTCAGTGAAGGTAAATAATTTGCCCAAATCGCTTAGTTTATAAGTAGTAGAGCTGGATTTTGAGGTGTTGTTTTTCCGCAGGATGTCATTGTCTAACAGCTAAGTGGTATCCCACTCTTTGAGACCCCCAGGGACTGTACCCCGCCAGGCTCCTCTGTCCATGTGGTTTCCCAGGCAAGAATACTGGAGTGGGTTGCCATTTCCTCCTCCAGGGCATCTTCCCTACCTCGGGATCGAATCTGCACCTCTGGCATCTCCTGCACTGGCAAGCAGATTCTTTACTGCACCATCTGAGAAGCCCCCTTCCTAGGTAGAACAAGGCTCAAAAACTTTCGATATATTTTTCAAGATCACCAGGCTCGTGCGTGGCGGGTCGGGCTGCAAAGTGTGCCTTCATTGCCTGACTCGCTCATCTTCTTCCAGGTGGCTGCGAGCAGCGGTCAGGACGAGAGACTCCCTGATGGAACCGGAAAGAGTCTCTGGATGTAAAACTGACCAGCTGCAGAGAGGCCCGCCTACCGTGAGCAGGTGTGTGAGCGGAGCTGAGGGCTGTGGCCTCCTGCACCCCCGCCCACAGCGTGGCCTTCTCCGTGCAAGCTTCCCCCGTCCTCCAGCGTGCAGCCTGGAGCCCACGGCTGAGGTTACAGCCGCATCACTGTGACCACTTCTGAGTTCCCGCTCCCGAGCGGGGGAGCCTAAGGAATGTCTCTGGCAGCTGGGCCTCCAGAGACACAGAAATCCCTTCAGAGCAGGGCATTTCCTGTCTGAAATGAAGACATTCCTCATGGGTGACCAAACCGCAGACAAGCCCGTTTCTCTCTTCTTTTTATTTTTTTATTGGCATGTAATTGATTTACAATGTTGCGTTCGTTTCTGCAACTTTCTTTGAAAAGAGGCGTATTCTCTCTTTGACAGGACCTCCCTCAACTGACTTCAGAGGTTAAGGTTGGCCCAAACCACGTCCCTGGTTGAGGTTCCTTGAGGCTGGGACCGACAGGGGGGAGTGGGTGGCTGTGGACCCGAGGGGTCTTTTCAGATGACCATCGGCAGCCTCTGCATAAAAACCTGCTCCTGTGTGCATGCCTGCGCGGTCGCTCATTTGTGTCCAGCTATTTGCAGCCGGATGGACTATAACCTGCCAGGATCCTCTGTCCACGGGGATTCTCCCGGCAAGAATATCCACCAAGTGCTAATTCCTAGTTTTCTTTGAGTAAGAAGACTCGCAGTTTTGTGCCTTTTCTTTTCTTTTAGTGATAAATACTGATTGTGACTAATCTGAAGGAGGAAATGGCAACCCGCTCCAGTATTCTCGGCTGAAAGATCCCATGGACGGAGGAACTCAGCGGCTACAGTCCAGAGGGTTTACAGAGAGACGTGACTGAGCACACAGCACAACTGACTGATACTTCTCTCCTTCCCCTGGCTGCCCCCCACTCCCACGGCAAGGGCAAAGCTGCCTGGAAGTGAACCTGTGGGTCTACCTGGTTCTACATCAACATCTTTCCCAGGGCCCAGTCCCTGCTGTCAACAGGGAGCATCCTCAGTCAGTCACTGACCCCGGGAGGTGGGGCTGTCTAGTCATCCAGAATGATGCTCTTTTCCTTAAACTGCCTGACAGTGCTCCCTGAGAAGGTATACAGACCGGACTGCAGGAGGGCTGCCAGCAGATTGCTCAGACTTTACAGGCTTTGTGGCTAGATGGGGAAGGCTGACAGCTCAGGGAATTCAACAGGCAGTGCTCAGGGGACTGGGTGTGTGTCAAGAATCCACTGATGGAGGTACAAGCGCCACCCCCCTCTCCCTCCTGACGTGCCAACATCAAATGCAGACAGATCAATGGGCTATCGTTATGAAAAATAATCATCAAAAGGATTTTCCTCAAAGAGGACATTCTTTTCAAAGTATGTTGGATCGTTCCCTTCTAAAACCTAGGAGCTGCCGGTGAGAAGATCAGGGGCTTTCCCCCTTAATCTACGGCTTTAGGAATTCAGACTCGCATGAGGCTTGTTGCAGGAGGTGGGGGAACAGGCTCCGGGATTCTCAGCGTGAACTGGTGGGCCTGTCCCCAGTTCATACTGCCGACAGCAGACGCTTCCTGGACTCTTCGTCTGGGTTCCTAAGATTCTGCGCTGATGACGTTCACCACTCGACTTTAAAGGATGAAGAAAAATGCGCAAAATGACATTGAGCCAAGGCAAGCTGAGCCTGATGAGCAAAAAAAATGCGTCATTTGCTGAGGTGGGGATGTATGTACAATGCATGTCTTTAACAGTTAGGTTTCCGGTGGGGCATATGCCCAACAGTTATCAGGTTTAATATTTTAAGAGTCAGAGAAAGAATTGTAATTAATGTCTGTTCATCAGGATTGGGAGCCTATCAGGAATACGTGTAGTGCTGGGGAAAGCAGTTCGCTGAGGTAACAAGAAATTGGCCTTTGGTTCTGCATAAAGAGGAACCAGGAGGCTGGGTGAGTGTCTGGCATGGTCAGTACCTCACATGCCGCTTATCTGCTGGAGAAGGGATAGGCTACCCACTCTAGTGTTCTTGGGCTTCCCTTGTGACTCAGCTGGTAAGGAATCTGCCTGCAATGCGGGAGACCTGGGTTTGATCCCTGGGTTGGGAAGATCCTCTGGAGAAGGGAAGGGGTACCCACTCCAGTATTCTGGCCTGGAGAACTCCATGGACTGTATAGTCCAAAGGGTTGCAAAGAGTCGGATACCACTGAGTGATTTTCCCTTTCACACCATTTCTTGGACACATCAAGACTATGTTTTATTTATTTTCTATTTTTATAGTGAGAGTCTGTTGGTTTTCAAGAGAATTATTTGTTTTATGAAATATGCGTTATATATTTTGCATCTTCTTCAAAATGTGATGCCACTTGCTGTACTGATGTCTGCTCTTAGGAGGGACAAGGGCTCAGCATTGGAGGCAAAGACAGGTGGACAGCACGCAGCATGGAGCCGGGATGTGGCAGGGACTTCAGGGGTCAGAATTAGGCCAGCGCTGTGGTTTTATTGGCTTACTTAGTCTGTAGATATCTTGCATTACAGTCAGTTGAATCACATGAACTTGGTAATATTTGCTTCTCTGTGATCTATGAAAATGTCAATTTCATACAAATCACCCTCAGAGTAATAGGTTATTATAACAGCGATATGGAAGCACAGTAATCATAACCTCCTAATAACAAGTTATCTGTGATTGCCGGGTCCAAGGAGTCAAGGGGGGAGTGGGGACAACCTCCGAGGAGAGTGTGGAACAGGAATGGGGGAGCTGGGATTGTCCATGGGATGCAGTTCTTTATGAGAGAGCTTCCCAACTCTTCCACTCCGTTGGTTGTCCTTGGGAACCTCAGGAGTAAGACTGGAGCAGGCGTGGCTAACTGCTTATTCCACTGCAGCAAGGAGAACCAGATGCCTCCTGGGGCCTGTGAGACGCAAACAAGTTTCCAAGTGAGGGAAAGCTGAGGCTCCCTCACTCCTCCTGGTCCACGGGAGACATTTCACAGCCTGCGCTCAAAGCCCTTCAACAAGGCACTTACTGTGTGCATGCTGCTGCTCAGTTGTATCCAACTTTGCGACCCCATGGACTGTAGCCCGCCATCCTCCACCATCCTCTGTCCATGGGATTTCCCAGGCAAGAATACTGGAGTGAATTGCCATTCCTCCTCCAGGGGATCTTCCCGACCCAGGGATTGAACCCATGTCTCCTGCATTGCAAGCAGATTCTTTACCGCTGAGCCATGGGGGGAAGCTCAAAGCCGTTCAGCAAGATGCTTCCACTGTTTTAATTATCTCTGCTACCTTTCAAGCCTCATTACTTGCTTGGAGGTATTTTGCTGCAATGGTAATTCCCCAAACAACCTCCCCACCCCCAACAACATTCTAAAGCTCAGCTGATGTCTATGAAGTTCCACTGAAGAATTATTTTTTCTCAATCTATATGTTGCAAGTAGTACATACAGAGCTATATTTTCTTACAAAAAAAAATCCCTATGCTTTCTTGTGGCGTATTTCTGAGTTGAACTTGGGAGCTTTTGGAACCATTTTTAGAAAGTATTTTCTATAAACAAGAACCTCTTTCCCTGAAAAGGTCCCGCAGAATCAACACAGATTCTTAGGGTGAGGCATACAGTACACGCCTTCAGAGTCTCTTCTGCGTCGGAGTCAATTTCACACCAACACACACACCTTTGAGCTTTAAAGACTGATGGCCTTAATAACTCTGGCAAAATGCCTTATGAGAAGCTAGTGTGAAGGATTCTTTATTGCTACAGACCACCCATGGAAATGACTCCACGTTGCCCTTCCAGGTACTTATCAGTATTGCTGCCAAAAGCCGTAAGACATGCTCCTCTTGACCTTTTGAATGGATGTTTTGATTATGATAATGCTACCAGCTAGCTGTAATAGGTTTAACAAGACAGACCCTGAAATTCCAGGGACTTAAACACAACCGAATTCGTTGCTTATATAATTGTCCAACACTGTGTTCAGCAGACGGTCTTCCACACAGTGATTCAGGGGCCCAAGCCCCTTCCCTCGTGTGGCTCCATGTTCGCTGGGGAGAGTGAGAGTGCATTGGCCTCTTAATTCAGCCCAGAAAGGGCTTCCCTGGCAGCTCAGATGGTAAAGAATCCTCCCTGAATGCAGGAGGCTGGGTTCGACTCCTGGGTCGGGAAGATCCCCTGGAGCAGGAAATGGGTACCCACTCCAGTATTCCTGCCTGGAGAATCCCATGGACAGAGGAGCCTGGTGGCCTACAAGTCCATGGGGTTGCAAAGAGTCAGACAGGACTGAGCAACTAACACTATTCTATACTTGGCACAGAAAAGACAAGATGACTTCTGTTAATAATCTCCGTTGGTAAGAGGTAGTATCAGGATGCAGGTGGTTTAGTTGCTCAGCCATGTCTGACTCTTTGCGACCCCATGGACTGTTCCCACCAGGCTCCTCTGTCCATGGGATTCTCCAGGCAAGAATACTGGAGTGGGTTGCTATTTTCTCCTCCAGGGAATCTTTCTGACTCAGGTGTTGAACTTGCACCTCCTTCACTGCAGGTGGATTCTTTACTGCTGAGTCACCAAGTAAGCTCTAGCAGCTAGTATCATGGTCCCATTTAAATATAAGAGGACCTGGACAATTCTTTTCCTTGCAGTGCTGCACTTTGGAAGAGGAACACACATCTTTCTGGACAGCTGACTGTGTGATACAGTAGAGTATCATTCTTTTGTTTCATTATTGTTAAAGAATCAAGATATTCTAATGACATGTGCTTGGATTTTTTTTTTCCGCAAAAGGGTTTGGAAAAGTATACATTCTTGAAAAGTTGCTTCTTCTTGCAGAATCTGCCTTCTCCTTGAATGAGCAACCGCCTGTGTTTGACCGTCCGTAGCCTCCACTGAGGCTTCTTCACTTTGCTCCACTGACCCTCTGAAGGAGCTACCTGGCATCATGTTGGAGCCGTTTTTTTCTACTGGAAATGACACTTTGATTCCTGCGGCATGCAGTGATGTGGTACCGTTAGCGAGATGCTCTTCTTGGGCCATTATAAATGTCAAATTTGGTTCAGTCTGAAGGTCTTGTTGGAGGAATTCACTGTGAATGCTGTATGCAAGGCAATTCCACAAACTCATCTAGGAAATCTCCAATATTGCATGGCTGAGACAATTGACATGGTTTTTCAGTGACTCAGAGACATGGTCGCTAGGTTGTTGATTTCATTTGTATAAATTGAATCTCTAAACAATGACTGATGGCTTTGGTTCAATGTGTGCCATAATTCGACTACTGGAATAAATGCTTTATTCTCGAGTTTCCCTGGCGGCTTAGACGGTGAAGAATCTTCCTGCAGTGCAGATCTAGGTTCTATCCCTGGGTCACGAAGATCCCCTAGAGAAGGGCATGGCAACCTACTCCAGTATTCTTGCCTGGAGAATCCCCATGGACAGAGGAGCCTGGCGGGCTACAGTCTTTGGGGTGGCAAAGAGATGGACACAACTGAGTGACTAACACACACACACACACACACACACACACACACACACACACATAGCAGATATGGGCCTTCCCTGGTGGCTCAGTGATAAAGAACCTGCCTGCCAATGCAGGAGATGTGGATTTGATCCTGGGTCGGGACAATTCCCTTGAGAAGGAAATGGCAGCCCACTCCAGTATTCTTGCCTGGAAAATCCCATGAACAGAGGAGCCTGGCGGGCTATAGTCCATGGGGTCACAAAAGAATTGGGCATGACTTAGCATCAATAACAACACAGCAGAAGCATGGAGGGATCTTCATGGATAAGCAGTAGTGGATGGGAGCTGGAGCTTTGAATTCAGCTTTATAAACTTTTAAACTTCAGTTTGCTCTTCTGATGGGAACCACAATGGGGCTCATGTCCTAGGAGGACCCCGAGGAGTGAGGGAGGTAATGCAAGTGAAATGCTTAGCCCAGGGTTTGGCGCCTCCTACCTGCTCAGTAAGGGCTTCCCACGTGGTGCTAGTGGTAAAGAACCCACCTGCCAATGCAGGAGACTTAAGAGATGTGGGTTTGATCCCTGGGTTGGGAAGATCCCCTTGAGAAGGAAATGGCAACCTACTCTAGTATTCTTGCTTGGAGGATCCCACGGACAGAGGAGCCTGGTGGGCTACAGTCCATGGGGTCGCAAAGGGCTGGAGACGATTGAAGTGACCTAGCATGCACATACTTGCTCAGTAAATAGGAGCTTTTCTTTTCCTTTTGTGCTAGTTTCTTATTGATGCTTCAACAAATCACTTCAAGCAAACATATTATCCTCCAGTCCCCTGAGCTGGAAATCTGACATGGGTTTCACAGGGCCGAAGTCAAGATGTGGGCTGGGGTGCTTCCTTCTGGAGACTCCGAGGGAATCTGGTCCCTTACCTTCTCCAGCTCCTGCGGGTGCTCCTTGGTCTGGAGACTTCTTTCATCTTCAAAGCCAGCGCCAGCAGGGAGGATCCTACCACCGTCATATCCCACGGCCACAGCCTGCCCTTCAACCTCCGCCTCCCATGTGGAAGGACTCTGATTACTTTAATAAGCCTGGATCATCCAGAATTAGCTCCTCACTTTAAGGCCACCTGATTGGATACCTTATTTCGTTTACCATCTTAATTCCTCTCTGGCCAGTAGCTGGACATATTCATAGGTCTTGAGTATCAGGATGTGCTCATCTCTGGGGGCTATCTTTGAATCTTTTAAATGCTGACTCACTTGGTACATTGCTGTTTGTCTTTTTAGAGCACACGCCTCTTACTGTTGGACTCTTCTGAAGCAGTTTTTGATGTCTAATTCTTGTCTTTGCTCCAAAACAACTATTTAAAGCACGGTGGGCCAGAGGAGAGGTCAAGTTCTATCACTTACCCGCAGCTGTTAAAAGCAAAATAATAATGCATGCTAGAATTGATCCCCCTCAGAGGCGCTCACGTCACTGGAATTCACGTCCAGTTCGGTGGGAGCCAATGAAAACCAGCAGAGGATGAGCAAACATTTGCTAGGCAAGGCGTGAGTTTCCACTAAAAAGATCTGGAATGATTCCACGTGAACTCAGTGTGCAACGTAGGATACGAAAGGACAGAGCCAAAAATTAAAATAAGAAAAACCTACGGCTGTTGAACTTGCTGTTCTCTCCCCCACAGCCCCTTCTCAGGGTATCTGCATCTGCACAGTCATCAACATGTTGGGCAAATCCAAGGGCGACTGCGAAGGTGGGTGTCCAGGCCAGCAGGGAGGAGAGGAGGCAGGGCTGGAGGAGGTCATGTACCAGGGTTGGTATTCACGCCCACTCCTTCCCTCCTCCGAATCCTTTCATGGGGCTTCAAAGGGACTTGAAAGGCAGTTCCTCGCCCAGGAAAGACACCCAGCTCAGTGGGAAGGGAGAACAGTTTGTCAGCCCCGAGCATCTCCCCGACACCGGACGTCCACGGGCCGCAGCAGCCGCCCCGGGCTTGTGTCCCGTTGCTCAGGCTGGGCTGGGCTCCGGGCCCCTGCCCGCCGCTGTCTGAGGTTTGTCCAGCCCCGGGCCTCTGTGCCTGCAAACGGGCTGCTGCGCTGGGGCGGGAGGTGGGAGCCGCGCGGCCCCTGGGCCTGGCTGGGAGAGAAACCCGCCGCCCTCCGAGGGGGCAGAGCACGGCCCGGGAATTGGAGAGATCTTGATCAGCTCCATTTAGCAAATGACACAATACGTGTTCAGGCACAATGGCCTTTTCCGCAGGCGGATCAGTCCCGCCAGAGGCACCGCTGTGTGAAAGAGCAGAGGAAAGAGCGCTGGAGGGCTGCAGAAAGTGGGCCGGGCTGAGCGGGGCAATCAGTGGCGGCCTTTGTGCCTCCTGACATTTGAGGGGCTTGCTATCGGCCATTGCGGCTGCTTTATCTAAATGTATCTCCCCAGCTGCCAGCGCGCTGATAGGCGGGGGCGCGATGCCCGGAGATACCGCGCCTCCAGCGGGGCGGGCGCTGTCACTCTCCCGCTTTGCTCTCAAAGGCGAGATGTGACGCGTCCCTTCTCTCTTTGTTCCTCCTGTCGGCTCGAAGAAACAGC
The DNA here is from genome assembly GCA_006410675.1 of Oreotragus oreotragus. NCBI lineage: Eukaryota > Metazoa > Chordata > Mammalia > Artiodactyla > Bovidae > Oreotragus > Oreotragus oreotragus. Next base: position 49,310 of record SJYX01023162.1, read on the forward strand.
CAAACAGAAAATGCCCACCCCAAACCACGCTGCCACCCGGTCCCAAACCACCCAAGCCTGCGCGGCAGGCCACCGGGGTCCTGGAGGGGCAGACGTGAGAAGGAGGCCTGCGTTATTTCTCCGTTAGAGGAGATGCCCTTCTTTGGGTCTGTCCTTGCGTCTCCGGCTGTCTGAGTGCACCCAGCTCCTCTCTCTGCCCTTCAGACCCCGAAGTGAGGCTCTGCGGAGGACCGAGCCACTCTCCGTGGTTTTCACTTTCCTTCACAAGGTCTAACTTTTGTTCAGGCCCTCGTCTGCCTGACCCAATGTCCAGCACCCATCACTGGTGACCAAGTCACTTACAGGCGTTGGAGGGGCACACAGGCTGGGCACCTAGGGTGACCTGAGGCCATTGGCACCAGGGACATCTCATAATGGTTAGAATGACTTCTGCCCAAAATCAAAAAACAAAGACGAGCATTGTCGAGGATGCGGAGAAAAGGGAACCCTTGCATACTGTCGGTGGGAATGCAAAATGGAAAATGCCAAGTCCCTTAGTCATGTCTGACTCTGTGCAACCCTATGGACTGCAGCCTGCCAGGCTCCTCTGTCCATGGCATTCTCCAGGCAAGAATACTGGGTTAGATTGCTGTGCCCTCCCCCAGGGGATCTTCCCAACCCAGGGATGGAACCTGCGTCTCTTAACGTCTACCTCCATTGGCAGGCAGGTGCTTTACCACTAGCACCACCTGGGAAGCCCTGGAAAACAATATAAGAGCTCCTTAAAAAATTGAAACTAGAGCCGCCGTATAATCCAGCAGCCCCACTGATGGACATTCATTTCCAATAATTGAAATCAGGGTCTTGAAGTGATGCCTGCACTCCTGCACTCACTGCAGCATCACTTACAGCAGCCAAAGCATGGGAACAGCGCCAGCGTCCATCAGTAGATAACTGGATCAAGAGGACGCAGTCAGACGTGCTGTGGAATATTACGCGGCCATAAAAAAGAAGTCAGGTTCTCAACAACATGGATGAATCTTCAGGACATCAGGCGGAGTGGTTTAAGCCAGTCACAGAATGACGAATCATGTCTGATTCCACTTATATGAGGTCTTTAAAGTAGACAAATTTAGAGAACCCAAGAGTGGCATGGTGGTCGGGAGTGGGAGGGGGGCATGGGGAATGGGGAGGGCTAATCAGTAGTATATTCAAAAGCAGAGACATTACTTTGCCAAGTAAGTTCCGTCTAGTCAAGGCTATGGTTTTTCCAGTAGTCATATATGGATGTGAGAGTTGGACTGTGAAGAAGGCTGAGCGCCAAAGAATTGATGCTTTTGAACTGTGGTGTTGGAGAAGACCCTTGAGAGTCCCTTGGACTGCAAGGAGATCCAACCAGTCCATTCTGAAGGAGATCAGCCCTGGGATTTCTTTGGAAGGAATGATGCTAAAGCTGAAACTCCAGTACTTTGGCCACCTCATGCGAAGAGTTCACTCATTGGAAAAGACTCTGATGCTGGGAGAGATTGGGGGCAGGAGGAGAAGGGGACGACAAAGGATGAGATGGCTGGATGGCATCACGGACTCGATGGACGGGAGTCTGAGTGAACTCCGGGAGATGTTGATGAACAGGGAGGCCTGGTGTGCTGCGATTCGTGGGGTCGCAAAGAGTCGGACACGACTGAGCGACTGAACTGAACTGAACTGAATCAGTGGGCATAATATTCCAGTTGTGCAAGATGGATAAGTTCTAAATATCCTTTGCACCGCACTGTGCCTACAGTCAACATTAACGTCATGTCCACTTAGGAATTTGTTGAGATCTCATGTGAAATGTTCTTACCACAACAACATTAAAGTTAAAAAAATATATATATATATTGTGGTCTCTAGCCCCAGGCAGGCTCCCATGTTCCGCTGTGACCTCAGGCAGTGACTTAGCCTTCTTAGGCCTCGATAGTTCCATCTGTAAAGTGGCAACAGTGCCCACACTTTAATGTCATTGTGGAATCAAGTGAATTCTCACTGCCTGTTGCAGGGTGAATGGCTTGTTTCTCAATGGGTTTAATTTTACCATCTTTTATTATTTATTTATACTTTATTTATTTTAAATATTAGTTTAATTTTATTTATTTATTTATCTTTAAAATTTTATTTATCATTTATCCTAATATAATTTTATTATCTGATCTATTTTCTTGCACTTCACAGGTGGCACAATGGTACAGAATCTGCCTGCCAATGCAGGAGATGCAAGAGATGTGAGTTTGATCCCTGGGTCAGGAAGATCCCCTGGAGAAGGAAATGGCTACCCACTCCAGTATTCTTGCCTGGAGAATCCCATGGACAGAGGAGCTTTGTGGGCTACAGTCCATGGGGTTGCGAAGTATCCAACATGACTGAGCGTCACACACACACACATACATACACACACACACACACCATTTTCTTAGAAAAGTTTGCATTAAAAGTATTTTAAGCATGCAGTTGGATGTATCTTTATCATTTGGATATTTATAGAAAATGAAGTTCTTCCCAGGACCATATGGATGAATTAATGTGTGGCTAAAGTAATAAGTTCTCATGTTGATCTATTTTTATGCCCCCTTTCTTGGCCCAAGATTCAGACACATCCCTCCCTACATTAAAAAATTTTTTCTCCTATTATCAATCTATAAGTTCTTGCATTATGGATGCTGTTATCAAAGAAAAATAAATAGGAAGAGTAAAGAAGTATCATGTTTAGAGAAGCCCTGTGTGGAGTGTGCCCTTTGAATGGAGAAGGCAGCTGGCAGCTGGCGGGTGAGGTGTCCTGCCATTGACTGCCCCAAATCTACAGATCTGCAGACACGATTCCTCCACGCCGTGCTGGGCCCTTTTTTTGAAGATTAAAATTACCACTGTTGCCTAAAAAGGTTTGAGGAGCTGTGTGGGAATGTTAGCTCCAGCTGAACATAGATTTACACTTGCTTAGAGGTAATGAATCTGATAGGGTGAGCATTACTGATGAAATAAATCATTTTCCTCCTGATGTGAATTTCTGCTGTTGCCTTGTCTGAGAAAAACATCACTTAATGCTAAAAAAAAAAAAAGTTTTAACATCGATAGATGGAGTGATATTCATCATCTCTATTATCTGCTTAGCTACAAAAGGTTCTTTGCCAAATATGATAATTAATTAGCTGCATACTTCAACTGCCAGTTGATTGTTTCTCATTAGGGGCTGAAGTGGCCCCTGTGTGTGGCCGCTCAGCTGGCTGGGCCGCTCAGCTGATAGTGCTTAGGGATGCTAGTTACAGAGAACAGCATCAGGATAATTATAAGCAGGAAAAAAAAAAAAAAAGCCAGATGCTTGTGATGTGATTTAAAAGCTTGGTGTTTTCTTTTTTTTCTTGACAGATGTAGTAAATAGAAGACTTGAGACTGAAATTCGGGCTATTACTGGAATAAGAAAACAGTCCCCTTGTGTTCGTATCACCGACAATTCTGAATGCAGGAAAAAAAAAAAAAAAAAGCCAGATGCTTGTGATGTGATTTAAAAGCTTGGTGTTTTCTTTTTTTTCTTGACAGATGTAGTAAATAGAAGACTTGAGACTGAAATTCGGGCTATTACTGGAATAAGAAAACAGTCCCCTTGTGTTCGTATCACCGACAATTCTGAATGCAGGAGAAAACGGAAACCCGAGCCCTTTAAAATACATTTGGCATTTTAAAACGTAGTGCTGCACTTTGCTCTCCTGTGATTCGGTTTTCGACGTGGTTGTAGGGTCTGATTTGGTCTGGAGTGGCTGTCTGCGTCCTTTTGTTCCTGTTAATGCTCTGCTGTGGAGATGCCAAGCGTAAAAGGCCATCTTTGTTCTCAGGGCAGCAATGGTTTCTGTGTCCTGAAGGTCAAAGGAAAACGGGGGTACCTTGTTTTGTCCTCTGGAACACCCCAAAGAATCAGATAGACAAGTAGTGAAAACTGTCAATGCGGAGGTGGGTTTTTTAAAAGAGAGACAGACCAGCAGGGTGTGGTCCCCTCAGCAAAAAAGTCGCGTACGCCCTGCTCTGTCCTGCCTGGGTGCCCGCAGGGTCCCCCGTGAGCCCCCTTCCCTCCGCCACCCTCTCCGATGATGGGCGGGCGTCCAGCCACACACACATGTGCAACGTTGCCTTCGGGAGATTTCTGTTCCTGCAAAGGTGAGGAGCTCCAGGGAGGCAGCAACTCCCAAGACATGGTTTCATCAGTCCGAACTTCATGGCAGCTGAAACATTCACGACTTTTCCGTGTGTGCTGGAAAGGATCGTACTAGCTCTGGGGGCAGCGGATGGAGTTGGTGACCCCCCATCCCATTCCTGTTCCCGGTCCCCACCCCCCTCACCCACTGACGCCAGACATTCGTTCCAAAGCCTTTCTTAATACTGTAATATAATTCACGAGGACGGCCTTAATGAGCTGATCACTAGTCTGGTGGGAGGAGGTATAGAGGGAGGGGGCCAAAATGCCAGACTCTGAGAAGTTGAGCTGGTGGGGGCATCTGGAAGGGCCCAGGAAGAGCTTTCTATCAACCAAACGGATTGGGCTTGCAGGCCGTAAAGATTTCAGATGACCTTCACGTCAAAATATTGGGCTGCTATTTTTCGCTGGATGGTAGTTTCATAAACATAAAAAGTACACACATCATTCAGAGTGCAGCAAAATGTGTCTCAAACAGGTGAAGCGCCCCCTTGTTCAGAAAGACTGATGTGGGCTGCATATCGTGGAAAACATGATGCAACGTGCCCGCCTCTGGCTTCGGCTGAAATAGGTTATTTACGGCCGTTCCTCTGGCTCTTCTTTTTAAAGGAAAACACTAAAGGATGTGCACGGGTATATATAGAGGAGAGAAAGATGTAAATCCTAGAGAAATTTTGCTTATTTTCATTCAGGAAAATTGCCCACTGAATTCTGCAATTTACAGAAAAGGCGAGGACATTAATATTCCACTAACAGCCAGAAGACAGTTATGATAAACTGTTCAAAGTAACTCTTCTTAATGGGAGAAACAATTCATTGCAACTGTGCACAATAGATATCTTTACTTCATTGAAATCATTTTCTTCTCAAGGTTAAATGGCAGGAAGGCAGATAGATGCTCGAATTTGCACTTTAAATGAGAGCAAGTGTAAATATGTTCCTAAGAACGTGTAGCCTCTCTTCCACTGCAGCTGTGCTGAGTTCCCTCACCTGGGGATGGCCAGGGATGGGGGACACGCAGGATCCGATGGGGTAACAGGACCAATGAGGCTCTGGGAGTCCAGCCGCACCATGAGGTCGAAGGAGCCAGTCTGAGAGCGTGTCACCAGGTTTGGGGGATGATTGAAGAAGGACCGGAAATCCGGTTACTCATAGAGATCAAAACAGTAATTATGAGTCATTTTCAAATAATTCCCTGGTTACCAGTCAATAAAGGGAATGCACATTACGAGTGCTTTTCCACGACAAATGCGGTAAACAAAGGGTGCGCTCTAGCGTTGCTCTTGGAGTGGAGAGGTGATTACGCCCTTGGGTTTCTGTGGTCTAAGGAATAATTGGCCCTGCCTTTTTCTGTCGCCTCTGACATCCTGGTTTAAATAGAATTTCTTCCAACACTTAAGTCTTGAATTAAGCAAATGTACTGCTAAGTAAATCCCGAGCCACAGCCTTCACAGTTGGGAGCATTTGTGAAAGCAAGGCTTCCTAACACATTCACCTAAACAACCGCTTGGCAGATAAATGGCTCTTTGCCGTAGCCACCATCAGCTGAGCCCGTGCCGTGGCCCTGTTGCCGGGTGGCGTCCATGGTGCAGTGGACTTGGGTCTGGGCCCCTCGGTCTCCTCTCCTGCCCAGTGCTGACACCCATAGGAGTGACCGGCAGCGAAGCTGGGAGTTGGAGGGTCTGCATCTCTACCGAGCTCTCAGGATGCCACTGCTGCTGTCCAAGGACAGCAAGCATCTGCCATCGGCAGTCACCTGATAGATTTTGTTTCACAAGACTGCTGTCTCTGAGACCGTTTTCCATCCTGCAGCCTTCAGCTGCAGTCTGAACCCCGACCAGCGGGCGACAGAAGGGCACATGGCTGGAGGGGGCATGGGAGTCACAGCTCCAAATAATAAACCAGCGTGAGCACAGATTCTTCACGACAGCCCTGTTCCTCTGCTTTTCTAAAGCTTTGATGCAGTAAGGCCTTGTTTATGCTCCCAATCTCCTCTTAGGTTTCACAGAGGCAGATTCCTTTTCTTTGATGGACACGGTGAGACTTTAAAATAGAGCATGACTCAGTTTCTAACGTTAGAAATAGATGCACAGAGCCGTTTCTTCACTCCCCAAGGGAGTAGCTGGCTTAGGAGATGGGCTGGGGCTTGGTGGGGTGGGGACTGCAGGAGTGGGACTCAGTCTAAAACAGGGCCTTCCCTCGGAGAGGCTGGACCTCCCCAAGGACCAATTATGGTTCTAGTCTGACAGCTTGGGAGCTAGTCCAGACTTGCGACACCACTCACTGGTTGAATTGTTTCATTAGAAAAAGGTTGTTTTGTGCCTGAGCAGCACCATATAGTCCTCCAGGCCATCAGCATGCCACACATCTTCGGGGTTGTTGCCGTTTGCTGTACGCAGCATCCACTGTGGTCTGCTTCTGGGATTCAGCGTAACCTGGGCAGCCTCTCATCCCTTGGAGCCACTCTCAGGCTGTCTAAAGGGAAAGGGCTGAAGACACCTTCCCTGGGTGCTGCCTGGCCATGGGCCGCGGTCTCTGCAGAGTCAACAGGCCCCTGCCGTGTGGCTTCTGTCCTCTGTGGCTGAATATCCAGTCACACAGTTTTCAAGCTCTAGAACGATCTAGTTCCTAAAAAACAATTGGATTGCCCAAACACATCATTTTATTCATTGAAGCAATTCACTCCAAAAATCTGGGTAGTCAACATTAGCAACCTGGAAAGTTGTAAACCTGAAAATAATTCATTTTCATATCTCAAAATGGGACAAAAAACAAAACAGACTTTCTTACTAATTCAGACTAGCCATCTTTGATTTGTCTGTGCCAAGCTCTATTCCTCTCAGGATTGCTGACATGGCCCAAGCATTGGGCCAAGAATTCTGCTATTTCAGTAGTTCTTCTGACCAACTGGGCTCAAGAGAATTAACTCTGGATCTTTAAGTTTCCAGAAAGCTGGAAGATGTAAATGTTTAAGTTTAATCAATTGAAGTGAGTTGGAAAACTTAAGCAAAATTGAAAACTTTAAGGGTATACTCCTTTTTCCAGTTTTTCTGTTTGATATGTAAGGTGACCAGCTCTTCTGGTTTGTGCAGAAAGATCGCAGTGTTTGCACTGAAAGTCCCACATCCAGGAAACCACTCAGTCTTGGACCAACCAGGATGTTAGGTCTAGAATATCTGTGTCCACTGATATCACTGACAGCAAAGATGACATTCAGAAGAGCTGGTGGTCTAGCCCTCCTGACTAAGTCGACATCATAGAGACCGGTCCACAGTGATTCCTTCTGGTGGTGGACAGTGTATTAGCCGAACTCACCTCTGCCTTGCTCTTTGTCACTTCCAGAGCCACAGTGGGCCATCCAGCTGCTCATTGCCTGCCAGGGGAAAGGGCATGCTCATTAATATGCCAGCTGGGCATGGGACTGGGGAAGAATACACTCTTTGTGAGGACTGATTCTGGAAATAGGTCCATATTGCTGTTGGGAGCTCATATGTTGGACTGCCAATCCGTGGTCTAGACCTGTCAGCAATCACGTCCGATCCATGGTGGCCCAGTCTGATCTCTTCTGGGTGACGCCTGCTCTTAAGTTTATTCACACTGATAGGAACTTGGCTTATCAGGTGCTGTGTTGAGTGAGGAACGCTGTGCCAGAGTAGGAGCAGGTTGGACCAGGCACTTTTCTCCTGGTGGCCAGAGGAGATCTGCCTACAGTTTTTTGCCGGGAGCCAGCATGAGGAATCCCACGCGTGACAAGGTCATGCGGCAGAGATCTGATGTGCAAGGTCGAGTCAGATCTCAGGTTTTCCCCCTGGTATTTCCTGAGCATGTACCCCCCAAAATAAGAAGATGCCTGCCTTGTTGTATTGTACCCTTCCACTCTCAAGGCTTGTGTCTTCTGCATTTGAAATGGTGTTTCAATCGAAAAACCCCTCTGATGGCTTTCTAGCCTGCGCATGTGATTGTTTGAGGCCTCCCAACCTCGGGAGGCACAGGAAGCTTAAAACATCCTAGGAATGTAGGAGCTTCCGAGGAGTCAAAATCATTAAATTAGGACTGGTTAAAGGTTTCATTTGTTGAGCCAATCCTTGCTGCCAAATTTTCATATCCTTTACTTTTAGATAGAGTTGGTATATAGAAAAACAGGCAGTAGCCCTGGTATTAGCAACATTAGGTCTTTGAGTTGAGTGCTTTCTTTACTATAACCCACCGCAGCTTTGTCCTACAGAAATGTAACTTTATTTAGTACTTTGAGGGTGATGCAGAGTAAAGAAAAAACACTTCTAGGAAAAAAGGAGTTTTCTGGTTGAAAGACAATCATCCAGGAAGAGAGCCATAAAATGTTAACAGGCCTCTTGGCCAGAAGATAACGTAAACCACCTGAGACCTTTGGTGTACGGGAGGGTTTGCAAAAGCAAGCCTGGTCTCAGTGAGGGTCAGGACCCGTGCCCCTGCATAACTCTGCATATTCCATTATTTCTTTATGTACAACTTGGAGTATATAAGCTGATTTTGAAAAATAAAGTTTTTGGAGTCTTGCACTGATGCTGGGCTTCCCCATGTCGTTCTTTTCTCCCTTTTCTGGCTGAATTCCCATCTGGGGCGTGGAGGCTTCACCATGTCTGCTTACTTGTGCCGGCTTCTAAGATCCGTAAGAGAGAGAGCCCAAGGCAGGGCAGTCTCCGATATTCAAACGGACACCCGTGGCCTAACGTAGATGGTGCAAGTTCCTTGTCTGGAACTTTATTGGTTTTCCACGTAAGCCAAGTTATTCAGCCTCCTTTTCTCCGTCTAAATTTCCTACTATACCATTTCTTCCTAATCTAATCTTATATCTCTAAATAAATAAGTTTTTTCCTCGCCTATCCGTCTCCCCTTTGAATCGCCCTGGATCCACCAGGGCTGGACCCCGGCAGTTTTTAAACGTAGGTCAGAGGTTGGTTCCAAGAAAATCTTTTCTCTGCAATACTTATTGCACACAATCTTTCCTCCCTCCCCAGCAAAGAAAGTCAAGCAAGGAAGAAATCTCCCAAACCCAGTGGCACTAAGTTCTGACAGCTCTTCCTCTACAATGTATGTCTGCTCATGTCTCATCCTCTGTAGCCAAGACCCTGTTATGGCCCAGAGCTGCTCCAGTCATCAACCCAGTGGAGTCTGGTACCCAGGCTGTCTCTCTCACAAACACACTCCTTTTAAGTTTATCCTGCAGAGTCTTTTGACATTTAGCTTCATAAATGGTCACCTTGGTCATATTCTACCAGTGACCCAGAATGTTCTCTGCTTCCTTCCACATTTAAGTTCTGAGGCTTTAGCTTGATTAAGTGAGGTCTGAAAGGCAGTGAGAGCATGGTGGTGCTCAGAACTCCCTGATTCCAAGCTAACGTAGGCAGGTAGTGAGCTGGAACAATAAAGGGAGTATCCTGACTTTCTGGGCAGGGAAGGAAGCTGAGCCCCTCACAGGAAGGTAGGAAAAGCCCCAGATCCAGGCCCTGAGGCAGAAACAAATACTTGGGAGCTGGCCATTTTCATCAGCCCTGGACCCCTCAAGTAATGATACACCCTCAGGGTGAGGTAACCCATCTCCTTGGTCACCTCGAATCTTTTCTGTTCTCCACAGAATAAGTTTCTACTGAAATGGCTAAGGTTATCTTTTTATCACCATTTTTCTCATACATTCCATTTATTGAGATTTTATCATCATGGTTTCTGCCATTATTTGTTTCTTCATCATTGGGACCTTATCTCCTTCCTTCCTGCCTTCCCTCTTCCCCCACCATCCTCCCCATGCTCACCGTACCCCTCCCGGAGCCCACTGCTGGCCACCCACACACAGGCTCTTCCATAATCAGCATCATCAACCAGAGGGCACACTGGTTACAACCGATGCAGCTACACTGGCCCGTCACGATCACCCGGAGTCCATAGATCCCTCTCGGCATTGTACCTTCTGTGGAAATGTGTACCATGAGCTGTATCCGTCATCACAACATCACACCGAGTATTTGGACGACCCTGACACTCCTGTGTGCCCCACCCCCTCCTCCTTCTCCCTCTTGTCCAACCCCTGGGGCAACTACTGATCTTCTTAGACGCCATGGCTTAGACTTTTCCAGAATGTCGTATAGTAGATAGACAATGCAGGTGTCTACAGTAGGCTACACGAGAGTCACACAGTACACGGACCTTTCATACTGGCTTCTTTCACTTAGTAATATGTATTAAGTTTCCTCTATTTTTTTTTCCTTCATGGTTTGATGTGTCATTTCTTTTAGCCCTTAGTTATATACCATTATCTGGATATACCATGGTATGTTATTTATCCACTCACCTTCTAAAGGATATCTTCCAGTTTTGGCAATTATGAGTAAAGTTTCTGTGAACATCTGTGTAACAATTTTTTTGTGTGCACACAAGTCTTGTGGTGCTGGAGAAGCCTCTTGAGAGTCCTTTGGACTTCAAGGAGATCAAACCAGTCCATCCTAAAGGAAATCAACTCTGAATATTCATTGGAAGGACTGATGCTGAAGCTGAAGCTGAAGCTCCAGGTCTTTTGCCACCTGATGAGAAGAGTAGACTCATTAGAAAAGACGCTGATGCTGGGAAAGATGGAGGGCAAGAGAAGAAAGGGGTAACAGGATGAGATGGTTGTATAGCATCACCAACTCAATGGACGTGAATTTGAACAAACTCCAGGAGATAGTAAAAGACAGGGAAACTTGACTTGTTGCAATCCAGGGGGTTGCAAAGAGTCAGACATGACTTAGCAACAACAACACAAGTCTTAAACTCCTTTCAATAACTGTTAAGGAACACAATTGCTAGATCACAGGGTACAAATGCATTTAGTTTTGTAATAAATAGCCAAACTGTCTTCCAAAGTGATGGCACTGTTTTGTATTCCCACCAGCAATGAATGGGAGTTCCCGTTGCTCCACACCTTTGCCAGAATTTGCCTGTGGTCAGCGTTTCAGATTCAGGTCATTCCAATTGGTGTATAGCGATATCAGCTGTTTCAGTTTGCATGTCTCTGCTGACATATGCTGTGAACATTTGTTCATATGCGTATTTGCAGCTTGTATCTTTTTTGGTGAGGTGTCTATTAAGGTCTTTGGTCCATTTTTCAGTTGGATTGTTTCTTACTGTTGAATTTTAGGAATCTTTGTATATTTTGAATTAGTCCTTGATGAGATGTGTCTTTTGCAAGTATTTTCTCCCCACCCCCGACTTATCTTCTCTGTTTTTGACATTGTCTTTCACAGAGCAGAAGTTTTAAATTTTAATGAAATCCAACTTATTTATTCTTTCTTTCATGGGCAGTTCCTTTGGTGTTGAATTTGAAAAGTTGTCATAGTGCCTGAAGTCATCTGGGCTTTCTCCTATGGTATCTTCCAGGGGTATAGTTTTGCAGTTTACATTTAGGTCTATGGCCCATGTTGCCGTTGTTCAGTTGCACAGTCATGTCCGACTCTGCATGACCCCATGGACTGCAGCACGCCTGGCTTCCCCGACCTTCACTGTCTCCTGGAGTTTGCTCAAACTCATGTCCATTGACCAGTGATGCTATCTACCTGTCTATGACCCATGGAATAGCCCAGGTTTCAGTTAACTTCTGGGAAGGGTGTAAAGTCTGTGTCTAGATTCATTCATTTTATTTTATTTGCATGCTGATGCCTAGTTGTTCCAGCCTCATTTGCTGAAGAAGCTATCTTTGCTCCATTTTATGAGTTCTGCTCCTTAATGGAAAGTCTGTGGATTATATTCAGGTGCTTCTGCTCCTGGGTTCTGTATTCTATTCCAATTATGCACTTGTGTATTCTCTCACCAATACCCCACTGTCTTAATTACTATGCTTCATAGAACATCTTAATGACCACTTTTTCACACCATTTCCTCCACATGATTGAGCAGAAAGTACCCTGCATGCATGCTAAGCTGCTCAGTCATGTCTGATTCTTTGCGACCCCATGGACTGTAACCCATCAGGCTCCTCTGTCCATGAAATTCTCCAGGCAACAGTACTGGAGTGGGTTGCCATGCCCTCCTCCAGGGGGTCTTCCTGACCCAAGAATTGAACCCAAGTCTCCTGCATTGCAGGTGGATTCTTTACTCACTGAGCCACCTTGGAAACCCAGAAAGTATTCTACTGAACTTATGTAGTATCAGCTTTTTGAGTTGAGAGCTTCCATGCCATTATGATGCCTATTTAACTTTATTAGATGCTTGAGAAGCTGAGAGTCTATCTCTGATGGAAGAATATCTCTGACTTTTTATGTGTGTCAAAGGACTATAGCAACTGATAAAATGAATGAAAAGGAAGAAGGTTTGTGTCTGCTCTTTTCTTCAACTACTGGGTGTTCGGACGCTGAATTTTCATCATTTTTTCAGTTCGAGCCCATCCTTTGGCCTTGCTTTCAATATCAAATTGACAATTCAAGACTTCCTTTGAGCCAGGAACTGAGAATTTGGGAAGAAAGGTGAATATTTTAATCGACTGTGAGGACTTTTCCTTGTGATGCTGCCTTAACGTGGAGGTCATGTTTCGACTGTAATTTCTCTTCTGTTTTCTCTGTATCTCTCTCCTCATACGCATTCACACATTTCAGGATTTTGCTTCAAAACTGTATTATCTAGCAAGTTGTCTACATTACCCTGCACAAGAACATCGAGTTTTTTAAGTTGCAAGGAAGCTTATCTGCAGGTTTGTTTCAGGTGTTGATTCTTTTCCATAATCTCTGTTAAGAAAGCTTTCTGCAGTCTTGCTTTGGAACACCTCTTTAAGTGTCTCCTCTTTTCAGTCAGATGCAAAAAAGCTCATACTTGAGACTTCCCTGATGGCCCAGTGCTTAAGACTCCTTATTCCCAATGCAGGGGGCTTGGGTTCAATCCCTGGTCAGGGAACGAAGGACCCCGCATGCTGTGCAGTGTGGCCAAAAATAGAAAAACAAAAAGCACACATCTGCCCCCACTGAGGTCCGTTAGGTGACTTATCTCTAAAGCTCAGTCTCAAGGAGATCTCTGCCACCCTGGGTCCCAATCCCTGAGTGCAGAGTGGGTTTGGTCTCACCAGTTGACACAAATCTTTGGACGCAGTGAGCACTTTCTCTTAGACTGTTCTCAGTCCATAACACTGGATAAAAAGCAGTTTTCACTTCCTTTGGTCATGGGTAAAATTTTATGACATGGTTGCAAATTCTTGGAAGTGTATGTTTTCGATGCAGGTATTGCCTAAATCGTACTTATCACAGCACAAGGGGTTCTTAAAGAAGACTGTAAGGTAAGAATAAAGTAAATGATGGCAGATAATTTGGGGCCATATTAGAAATAGTCAGATGGTTGAAATCCCGGTACAGAGGATATGCAACATAAATTATGTAATAAGTGGAAATTGTGTTTTTGAAACACTGAAAGGCATAAAAACTGAACTACTCTCCTGATTTGAGCTCCATGGGCTGCACCTTATTCTTGGCAGAGCTATATACCTAGTGCTGAATGTGGCAAAATGGAGAGAGGCCCTCGTTGGTTGGCAGCGTGAAAATTAAATAAAGATTGCTTTATTCCCCTATAGAGATGGGGAAAGGGTCTCTGAGAAGTTGCAAAACCAAGCTGTGATGCTGAAATTTCATAAACTCTGAGTTTTCAAGTTCTTAGGCAGACACCTAAGCTCTTTCATGTTGGGGTCACTTATTGTAAAAAATCAACCTGCTTCTAGCGGCTGTCAAAGGCAGCATTATTTGGCAAGCATTCACTCATGGCTGAGATTTTTGGCTTTGTTTTGTGTTTTGCTGCCTGAGATCTCAGCTTCCATCATTTTGCTGGGAACTGATCCTTTTCTATTGGACTGGAGGTGATAAGGGCCGCAAGCCTAAATAACCAGATCTGCCATCTGTAGAGGTAGGTGCTGGGGACAAGAGTCTTGTGAAAGTGGACGTGGCCCCTGGATCCACCTGCAAAGCCTTCCCCTTGTGGTCTTATCTGTCTAGTTCTGAACTGAAAGGGAATTTGTTTCAGTTCAAAAAAACTTGTGAATAAAATTTGAAAACGTGTTCACTAAAGGTTTCTGTGTGTATACTAAGAGGTTCAAGGAGTTTTGTGTGCTTACCACACACTAGGATAGAGCTTATGTTTCTCCATGGTTTGGTACTTGTTTACTTCTGGAGGTGTCTGTGCATCAGAGCTCTGCCACTTAGATCCAGGGCTGTGAGTGATCCACCATTCCTTGGGTTGCATTTTATGCTGCTCAAAAAGGGTCTCTGAGAAGTTGCAAAACCAAGCTGTGATGCTGAAATTTCATAAACTCTGAGTTTTCAAGTTCTTAGGCAGACACCTAAGCTCTTTCATGTTGGGGTCACTTATTGTAAAAAATCAACCTGCTTCTAGCGGCTGTCAAAGGCAGCATTATTTGGCAAGCATTCACTCATGGCTGAGATTTTTGGCTTTGTTTTATGTTTTGCTGCCTGAGATCTCAGCTTCCATCATTTTGCTGGGAACTGATCCTTTTCTATTGGACTGGAGGTGATAAGGGCCGCAAGCCTAAATAACCAGATCTGCCATCTGTAGAGGTAGGTGCTGGGGACAAGAGTCTTGTGAAAGTGGACGTGGCCCCTGGATCCACCTGCAAAGCCTTCCCCTTGTGGTCTTATCTGTCTAGTTCTGAACTGAAAGGGAATTTGTTTCAGTTCAAAAAAACTTGTGAATAAAATTTGAAAACGTGTTCACTAAAGGTTTCTGTGTGTATACTAAGAGGTTCAAGGAGTTTTGTGTGCTTACCACACACTAGGATAGAGCTTATGTTTCTCCATGGTTTGGTACTTGTTTACTTCTGGAGGTGTCTGTGCATCAGAGCTCTGCCACTTAGATCCAGGGCTGTGAGTGATCCACCATTCCTTGGGTTGCATTTTATGCTGCTCAAAAGTTATGATACTTAAAGGCACACTAATGAAAGACTTTTGTGTACTTACTACAGTATGTATATTCTATGTCTATCTATACTATATGTATATAGTATGTACATGTATATTATACATACTATAGTCTACATATGGTATAGAATGTCCTCTGTTGTTTAGCTGCTCAGTCACGTCCAAGTCTTTGAGACCCATGGACTGTGGCACGCCAGGCTCCTCTGTCCTTCACTGTCTCCTGGAGCTTGCTCAAACTCATGTTCATTGAGGCAGTGATATCATCCTACCATTTCATCCTCTGTTGCCTGCTTTTTCTCCTGCCCTCAATCTTTCCCAGCATTATGGTTTTTTCCAGTGAGTCAGTTCTTCGCATTAGGTGGCCCAAGTACTGGAGCTTCAGCTTCAGCATCAGTCCTTCCAATGACTATTCAGGGTTGATTTCCTTCGGGATGGACTGGCTTGATCACCTTGCAGTTCAAGGGACTCTCAAGAGTCTTCTCCAGCACCACAATTGAAAAGCATCAATTCTTTGGTGTTTGGTAGGGCTGTGTAACAAAAATACAATGATATTACTTTATTTTCTCTCTGTTCTGGAGGCCAGGTGTCCAAGGTCAATGTGTTGTGAGGTTGGTTTCTGGTGAGACTGCGCTTCCTGGCTCATGGACTTTCTCATTGGGTCCTCATGGGACCCTTCCTCTGCGTGAGAGAGGAATAACCCTGGGTCTCTTTCTCCTCTTGTAGGGACACCGGTCCTGTCAGGTCAGATCACACCCTCATGACTTCTTTGGACCCTAATCACCTCCTGAAAGGCCCACCTTAAAATACAGTCACTTTGAGGATGGGGCTCCAGTATATGGATTTTCTGAACACAATTCAGTCCATAACAGGAAAAATCAAACACTGAACTCATAGGACTGGCATGAGGTTTAAACGGATTGACCCCTAAGAGGGGCATAGCACAGCGCCCAGCACTGAGTAAGGACTGCCTCATTCATTGGCTGTTTTTACTTCTGGAAAAAGTCATAGCTTCACAAGATTGCTCGCATACTTTGCAGCAAGTGATGTTTTGGGAGGCGGACATCAGAGTTAGTCTCTGTCTCCTGCAGCTTAAGCGATGGCACTGCTGGGACCCCAGGGGTAGGTGGGGGCATGGGGACACTCAAAGCCTTGGCGGCCGGGAGTGGGGTTCTATGACCTTCTGCACTGTTCTGAGCAAGGCGGCCCACAGAGCATGATTGGAAGGTGGCTTGGATGGATGACTGGCCCAGTCTGATGTGCCACTTCAGGTTTGCTGGGCCGGGCTGGCCTGACAGGTCTGAGTGTAAACATTCAAGCTCGGCTCGGGGTGGGGGCAGGGTTTCGTCGTCCTCTGTGGCCCCGGAATCCAGCGCGGTGCCTGTGGGTACATCGTTAAGTGATAGATGCGCGGAAGGGTAAATGAATGACGAGTGAAAGACATCTTCCTGTTAGTTCAAGATTCTGTGAGATGCTAAGGATTGTTGGCTGCTTCGGATCCGGCAAAAAAAGTAAAGGAAAGGAAGGAAGGAAAAAACAAAAGAAGAAATACAAAGAGAAATGGAGGGATGCACAAACAAGGAAGGATGGAAGGAAGGAAAGAGGGAAGAGGGAGAAAAGCGGGGGAAGGCGGGAGGGGAAGGAAAGGAGTAGACAGGGCGTGCTGAGCCACCTTGAGGGGCAGAGGCTCTCAGGACCTGGCTGCTGTGGGCTTCACCTGCTCTCACCACCTTAATCCCTCTCTGCTCCCCGTGTCCCTGGGGTGGCGCTGAGGCTGGCTCCACCCGGGTCCTCCTGCCAAGGAGGATGGAGTGTCTGCACCCTACAGGTGTGAGAGTGCACAGCGCGGGAAATAAAGTAGCCAAGCCAGGAGAGAAAGAGATGGAAACGGGGAAGCTGCTGGGCAGTTTCCACCCTCATCCCTGTCATTCCTCTTTCCTTGTCTTTCTCTTGCGCCTTTTCTAATTGTGGAAAGTCTTGTGCAAAAGGGACCCAGAGGAGTCTGGCTGGGCCCTTGGTGGGCACATACTTATGGTGGAGGCTGAGCTCTGGTCCTGGGACGAGCTGAGCAGACACACACACACACAGAGGCACGCACACACACACACACACACACACGTAACTGAAGAAGTCCACGGGGATGGGAGTGTAAGGATCACATTCTGGAAGACAAGGGCTCCAGGTCAAGGCAAGCACTTATCATTCACTTTCAGTGACCTTTGCACGTAGCCTGATCTCTCCACTTCCTTATCTAGAAAAAAAGACTGATGATCTCCAAAGCCCCTTCTGGCCCCTAGATCTTATAATTTAGCTGCATAATCTTACTCTTCCGCTGACAGGATTCTCACATCCCAGAAGCTTGGAAGGAGGCTTGGTGCTGCCTTTGAGAGATGCAGAAAGATGTAGGATTCTGAGCGCTGGGGGCGGGAGTAGGGGAAGGGGGCTCAGCTTCAGATTTCCTGAGATTTCTCAGGAATTTCCCAAGACCACAGCCAGCAAGATGGTATCCCAAATGGTAGAAGTTAGCACCAAAATCAGGGGACAAACGTGTGTAAATAGACTAAGAAAATGGCTGTGAAGACTTGGGGGTGAAAACCCGGGAGAATCTGGGCATGAGTGATGCCCATGGGGCGTCTGTGCCCCCCTCATGGGAGTCATCACCCTGTTGGCTCACTGAGGGCAGTGTTCAAACAGAGAACAGGACAGCCCAGGAGGGGACAGACTGAGCCTGCCAGGGTCAGAGCTTAGACCCGTCTCTGAAACAGAGAAAAACGATTTGAGATCTAGGGGTTAAAATTCCCAGCAGCTTCTAAAAAACTGCCCCCCAAAATGAATAATCAAAGACACTTTGGCCATTTGCTCATAAATAGAGCAGCTCAATAGCACAAGGAATCATGCTGCCGGTGCAGGGAGGCATAAAAGCTCTGAATTATGTATTAATGTGTCATGTAAGAAGAAAAAGTGCTAAAGAAATAGTGTCAGAAAAATAAATAAAACCACATTAAAAGTGAGCGTGTCCCATTAGGTCAGTTATGTCAAACATAAAGCGACAAAAAGCAGTGTTTGGAAGCTAGCAGCATTTTTAATCTCACTGCTGCCTTTTCCAGTATAGACTGCATCAAGCTGTGAATGGGGCTGAGGACGCAACATTGATTTTTATGTCCACATTAAATATACACATATTTTAAAAGAATTTGCAAGGTAGGGTGTGTATGAAAGTATTGAATCGGAACTGACAGCCCCCTGGTCATTGTTACTTCCTCGAAGAATCAGCCTGTTCTTCTGGGATTGTCTTCTCATTGGATGTTCCAAAGACTTGACTCCAAGATCTGCCCTGTAACTGACTACGGTTCATATACTTTTCTGGGCTTTAATTTTCCCATCTCTGCAGCTGGCTTTTTTTTTTTTTTTCTTATTTATTAACAACAGCAACAATGGAATTATGGTCCTGTGAAGACTTGCATTTGTTGAACTAAGGATTCCCGTATATATGAAGGTGTAAGAACCGCGAGTACTATACCATGGTCCCAGGCACCCAAGACACAGAGTGCTTGCTGTAAACGTGCTCTTGAAGAAGCAAACACACTGCATGTCCCCCTTTGTTGTTGCCGTTCCTGTGGTTGTTTGGCTGTGCCTTCGGGTGAATCACTGGGATTTTCTGTTTTAGATTTCAAGGAGGAGAAACAACGCCACACGAAAATGAAGACGCTCCCGTTTGGAAATGCTGACTGCAGTTGCTACAGTCAACCTGTGTTTAGCACACAGGTTGAAGAACCATGGATGTGCAGACGGGGGTCTCCGTGCACTTTGCCCCGGGGTCCTTCTCTCCACACGCTATCCCCTCCTCTACCTCCTACCCACCTGCCTCCTCTCCTTTCAACTGGACACTGATGAGCAAAGCTATAGGGAAAGGGGTGGGTTTTGAGAATAAGGGCTCTCAGTAATGTCCACCTTCTCTTCTGCAGTGATGACACTCCATCCTCATACGCGGATGGCTCAGATTTCATTATAGAGTTTTTTGACACTGGAAGCTTGGCCGATACTCTAACAGTTGCTGGCAGTAAATATGCTGCATTAAACCATAATTATGAGATGCTAGTCTGTCTACAACCCAATAAAAATTCCATTCACACTTTCATCAGTCTTTACTATTCACCAAGCACTTTCACAGGCATTATTATCTTATTTTGATGGGGAAACTTACAATGTGTCATGAAGTGGTTGAAGCAGGTATCCTCCAGAAGGTTATTTGAAGCCTGAGTGGCTAGCATTCCACTTCCAATTTAAAAATAAGCAAGCCAACAGTTGGTATTCACTCCTATATTATTTTGTTGCTTTATCAAGGTTAGTAATTTCCATTTTAGTTTGTAAAAAAGTGTTGAAACCTTTCATTGAGGTTTCAAATACTCATTACCTTGGAGAACTAAACATATTCAAATTAGTGCAAATAAAATATGGCACAGTTGCAGTTTGGAACTGACAAGACCCCTGTGCGCAAACTGTGTTCTTTTCCTACTTCATATCCTTAAGGATTAATCGTGGTGAGCAGACTGAATGCAATTTTACTGGACTGGTTTCAGCACGGTGCAGGCTGGGTTTTATTTGTCCTTATTAAGTCTATGATAGAAATTCCTCGTTACTAATCCAGATCCTAGAGCCACTGCAAGTGAGGAATGTCAACTTGGGTTGATGTAGGCTTTAGTCTCAAGTTGAAATGAACAAAAATTCCTACTTTTTTTTTTTTTTTAAATCAAGGCTAAGTGGCTTAGAGGGTAAAGCGTCCGCCTGCGATGCGGGAGACCTGGGTTCAGTCCTTGAGTTGGTAAGATACCCTGGAGAAGGAAGTGGCAACCCACTCCAGTACTCTTGCCTGGAAAATCCCATGGAAGGAGGAGCCTGGGAGGCTGCAGTCCATGAGACTGCAAAGAGTCGGACACGATTGAGTGACTTCACTTTGACTTTTTAAAGAAATACTTCTTGGAGGTGGCTACAGGGTTGTTGAAGGAAATTCAAATTGGGAATAAAGTTTTTAATTAAGTTTTTGTCTCAAAGGATTAGTCGTGAGACACGAGATCATGTCACATAAGGCTATAAGATACCTTCATAAGGCTGTCTTCTTCTTGCTGAAATAGGATGATCAAGACCCCCCCCCCC
>SJYX01023162.1:75071-88734 GCA_006410675.1 Oreotragus oreotragus
TGCCTGACTCTGCCACCCTATGGACTGCAGCCTGCCAGGCCTCCCTGTCCCTCACTATCTCCCAGGGCTTGCCCAAGTTGTGTACTTCTATACATAGAGGCACATATATATATATATGTGTGTGTGTGTGTGTGGCATACATTAGGTTTTGAAAGTCCCTTCATGTTAGCAAATTGTACCAAAGTGTAGATGGGAGGCTGCAAAAATGACTCCTGAGATGAAGTTATTGCAATTCAGGGATAGAAAGGAAATGAATAACCAAATGTACCTCTAATCTTAACTTGAAGGCATTTCCATAATTGATGCTCCCCGAGCCCTCTGTGAGCGCTGGGCTCCAGAGCTGAGGGATTTGACTTGAAAAGGCCTTGACGCTGAATGATTCATGGCCCGGCCCTCCGTGAGCAGCTGTATCTGCTCTGCACAGAACGCGCCAGGCTGCGGGGCGTGGAGGCCTCGTTTCCTTAGGCAGGGAGCTTGATGGTGGGGTGCTGCCTGGGCCAAGAGACCAGGAGGGCAGCCTGTGTCCCCCGGAGGGGGGGGCGCTGAGAGGGTGGCCCGAGGCCCCAGGGAGGTGTTGGCACAGGGTTTATCTGAGCCTGGGGGGGCAGCTGCTTCATCCAGATCTGACTGTTTTGAGAGGTCTGGAGAAAACACCCATTTATCTGGCAAGCCCCGTTGCCTTCTGTGTGAAGCTATTTTGTCGTCTTAAATATTTCATCACTCTCCGATCATCCTTTTGGTTTGTTAAGCACTCTTATTAGACAAACCCCTTGGTGCTGAAGGATCTGAAGCTGATTTCCCCCCCTGTGAAATCCCTGTTTCCAGTGTAGAGAGAGATTTCTGCCTTGTGAGAATTTACCCACCACATGTGCTGTTGCCAAGAGGACTTCGGAATGGGTGGGGATTCCACCGTTTGTGGAAATCTGTGATTGAATAAATGATAGAACAATTACAGACAGATACAGCTACGTAGAGTAAGACTTTGAGCATTTGACATGTGTGTTAAATCAGAAATGGCCAGGACCTTTCTGCAATCTGTAACACTAGGGTTTGCTCAGTGGATAAATCAACATTACCTGGGGAATGTTTAAACACTAAGGGCAGGAGATGTTTTAACGTATTTAGGCAACATCCATTCAGGTAACAAAGCCCATAGGAAAATCTGCTGGCCAGTACTTTTTAAAGCTAAGTCATGAAAATTTTATTGTTTGAAAGCTACAAAATATAATTTTTAGAAGTCTAAATTAGTGAGGTTTCACTGAGTTAAAAAATGAGCAAAACTCTGCATCTCTTAGGTACACACATTATACATTATTTTTTTCTACACCATAATTAAAATTTAGTTTAGTGAATTTTACACACGTTTGTCTCTCCTTTTGTCTTTTTTCTCAAAGTTTGTCACACCAGTATTGGGCTTCCCAGGCCCAGTGGTAAAGAATCCGCCTGCCAAGCAAGAGAACGCAAGTTTGATCCCTGGGTCGGGAAGATCCCCCAGAGAAGGAAATGGAAACCCACTCCAGTGTTCTTGCCCGGGGAACCCCACGGACAGAAGAGCCTGCTGGGCTGCAGTCCAGGGGGTCACCAAGAAGGCCCAGTGGTAAAGAATCCGCCTGCCAAGCAAGAGAACGCAAGTTTGATCCCTGGGTCGGGAAGATCCCCCAGAGAAGGAAATGGAAACCCACTCCAGTGTTCTTGCCCGGGGAACCCCACGGACAGAAGAGCCTGCTGGGCTGCAGTCCAGGGGGTCACCAAGAGTCAGTGCTACTGACGGCACTACAGGGATCTCACCTGTGCTACCACATATGAGCCACGTCCGAGGCTCCAGTGTTGGCAGCGTTAAGAGGAAAGCAGAGAGTGCTGGACATCAGGGGCAAGAGGAAAGCAGAGAGTGCTGGACATCAGGGGCAAGACAATGGGAATGAGGATATCTCAGCCGGGCTTCAGTGCATCAGGGGCAGATGTCCGCCAGGGACGCCGGATCATTCAGAAGATGGGCCCTTGGAGAGAAGACAGGAAGAGTCACATTCTAGCTCATGGCCCAGCGCAGAATTAAAGCTCCTCGGCATTAGGCAAGTCCTTGAAGGCAACACACAGCGTGGGGAGGACTTTCGGCTTTCCGAATCAGCCAGGCAGTAAAACTTTTCACAGAAGTTTGGAAGTGGAAACACCCTTTGAAAAATTCTCTCTCTCACACCTGAGTTTGTGGACGCATGTGTGGAACTCTTAACGCCCTGCCTGTAGCTAAGCTGTTTCAGACAGACCACCTCCCCGTTGTTAGGGCGGAACTGTGCCCCCAGACGGGCTGTGTTGGAGTTCTGATCCCCCACCCCAGGATGTAGTCTCATTTAGAGATGGGGTCTTCGCAGAGGTGAGCCCGTCGGGGCCAGTGCTGATCCAGATGACTTGTCCGCATAAAAAGGAGACAATTTAGGTGCAGAGGCAGACGTTCAGGGAAGGAAGACCTGCAGGCGCCCAGGGAGAAGATCATGTGCAGATGAGGTCCGCAGCGGGTGATGGTGCCGCGAGCCAAGGAAACCGGAGACGCCCTGCGAAGCCGCGGGACTAGGAAGCGGCGAGACACGGCTGCCTCTCCCGGCCTGGAGGACTCAGCCTTGCCGACACCCGGGTTTCTGACTTCTGGTTTTAAGAGCTGTGAGACGGAGAATTTCTGTGGTCCCCCCCCCTGTGATTCAGGGAGGGAAGCCCCGGTAAAGCAAGACACCCTGCTTTCTGGATTCGCTGGCGCTCAGTGTTTTCTTCCGGAGGAGCTGACTGCAGGAGGACAGACAGCTTTGTTAACAACCCTCGCCTGCCCTGGGAGGAGGGCGTTCCACAGTCACGGGAGTGAATGGTGCTCCCGCGGAACGGCTTCTGAGCTGGATCTGGAGATTCCTGGAGGGTCGCTGGGCTGTGGCTCAAGTCGGCTGGGTGGGGGGTTGTCTCCTCTGCAGCTCGGCCCTCCAGGCGTGAAGGCAGCCCTCCGCCGCTGTCCAGGACTCCCACCTGCAGCGCAGGCTCCTCAGGCAGGGCCCCGACCTCTCTCTTCTGGACTCTGGGCGGCACCCAGGACCCCTGCCTGCCTGCTTCTGTCCCAGCAACCGCCCGGCGGCCTCAGCCGGGGGGTGACCCCGAGAGGCTGGGCAAGGCCTGGCTCCCTCTGCTTCTAGACGCTCACAGTCCCCCAGAGGCAGAGCCACAACTAACATTTCATATTTTCTACTGCTTCCATTAGAAGAGCAAAAAGAACAGGTGAAGTTAATTTTAATACTGCATTTCACAAGCTCCATATATCCAAAATACTCTCACTGAACCCCTAATTCATATAAAATTGTATTGCAGAGATATTTTACCATTTTTTTTTTTCCGCTTGTTTGTACCAAGTCTTCAAAATCCAGTGAGTATCTCACACTCAGGGCCCATCTGGATTCAACCAGCCATGATTCAGGTCATCTGGAGTCACAGCTACCTAGTGGCTACCATGCTGGACAGAGTATTTCTAGACCAGAACATGATGGCAGACCTCTGACCCGGCGTTGCCTGTTTTAGGGCCCTGTCCCTGGGACTCTGGCCTGAGCACAGCAGTTTCTGGGCAGCACAGTCTGAGCCCCGGACCCCCGGCACGTCAGATCCCAGGCAGTGGACCGAAGGCTCATTCTTCGTGCAAAGGTGCTCCTGGGAACCCAGCGTGCTCCTCCTCCTCACCCTCCCATCTTCCTCCCTCTCGCTCCTCTTTTTTCTCCTTCTTCTTCTTCCCCTTTTCCTGTTTTTACATGGAAATACCTTTGCTGCCCAAAGACGTCACTGATAGGACATTACCCAACACCCATACGTGTGGTTACTTGGTTGAGTTCCACTCTGTGAGTTGACTGACAGCTCTCTGACTGCCCTTACGTGAAGGAATCGCCTTAAGGCAGGGACATCCTTGATAAGGAGAGAGGTGCTTCCCTAAGAAGGGCTTTCCAGGAGGCTCTAGTGGTAAAGAATCTGCCTGCAAGGTGGGAGACCCAGGTTCGATCCCTGGGTCGGGAAGATCCCCTGGAAAAGGGAATGGCTACCCGTTCCAGTATTCTGGCCTGGAGAATCCTGTGAACAGAAGAGCCTGGTGGGCTACAGTCCATGGGGTTGCAAAGAGCTGGACATGACTGAGTGACTGACACTTTCAAGAAGATCTCCTCCCTTGTATGCTGACAGGTGTTCTCTCTTCATATTTACGTCAAAGCTCCCTCGTGTCTCTCCCTCCGTCAGGCAGCACAGTGGTGTAAACCCATCCTTCCAGGCCATTCCCTCTCCGCTGCACCTCAATTATTCTGGCTTCTGGAACTTCATTCCCTATTAATGGGGTGGCTGGAACTCTTGGTGGTGTTTCTTCTAGGTTTATTTCTTTGATTTATTGAAACTGTTCCAGTTCCTGTTGCACACTGAATTCTTCTCTCTGATTCCATCTGGCATCCTGTCCCCATCATTTCGTCCCCATCAATGAATGGGGACAATTGTTAACTACCTTGTGTTCCAGAGCTGAGCCACACGACTCACGTCACCCATCAGACGGCTGGGGGAAGGTCCGCTTTCCACGCCTGGATTTGGGCACCAGGATGATGCTTCTTGGGCTTCCCTGGTGGCGCAGATGGTAAAGCGTCTGCCTACAATGTGGGACACCTGAGTTCGATCCCTGGGTCGGGAACATCTCCTGGAGGAGGAAATGGCAACCCAGTCTAGTACTCTTGCCTGGAAAATTCCATGGGCGGAGGAGCCTGGTAGGCTACAGTCCATGGAGTCACAAAGAGTCGGACATGACTGAGCGACTTCACTTTCTTTCTTTACGATGCTTCTTAATGCCGTTTTAGCTTTAAATGCTGGGGAACTTGCCGCAGTTGGGTCTCGATCGGCTGTGGCACATTGTGCTCATTATGTGCTACGGGACAAGGGCAGAGACGCAAGAGGATGTGATGCCCACGCCAGAGGCAGCTCGTCATCCTATTTATGCCCAGGAGGGCAGAGAGGCCACCCCTGCTGCTCTGCAGCGAGGGCCTCCCGAGGCTCCTCTGTCTCTCCCCGGCGCCCCGATGGATGGTCGCGTGGTTCTCTTTTGTTCTCACGGCACTGGGGTTGCAGGATGCTTCTGCACACTGCCCCATGGCACATTATCAGAAAAGCTGCACCTCCCTGAGCCGTTTCCTGTGCGCACTGAGGCCGCTTCTGCTCTGGGTTTTGAGGATTCTGGGGACCACTTCCCGACGACTTGCCCAGAGACCCACTCTCTGTGCTGAGCACCGACGCTCCAGTCCAACCGTACAGAACTGTTGCATTTGAGACTCAGCGCTTGTCAAATTTTGGCACGTTCACATCGTCCTGCCTGATGCCATAAGCCCTCCTGCACTTGGGGCCAAGCTTGTTCATCCCCATTTTCTCACCTGAATCTGGCTGAGCCCCCAAAGCTGCAGCCGTGAGTGGAGTCTGAAGTGCCACTGACAGCTGAGGCCATCAGGCGAAGGGTTGACCAGGACATACAGCCTCCTTGGGGGACATGTGACCGGGAATCAGACACAGAGCGGCAGGTTACAGAAAACAGATGCTTTGCTTGAGTGAGAAGTCCAGCCTGCCTTCTCCAGCTCTGTCCTGGGTAAGCGCCTTCCATTCTCTGCCGCCCCCTCCCCAAATGGGTAGGCTGTCTTACGTTGACAGTTGCTGTGCAGGGGTCAAGCCCACATGGGAGTAAGACTGCACCAGAATCAAGTTCTGGCTCTGTCATCCACCAGTTGCATAAACGTGAGTAAGTTTCTTAGACCTCCAGGCCTCAGTCTCCTCATCTGCAAAATGGAGATAATATTTTAACTAGTGCCATGGCATTATGAAGACTAAATGGCTTAACATATAAAGTGCTTAAACAATGTCTGGCACTCAAGAAATCTTGGGTATTAATTCATTATTGCATGAAGAAAGGGGAATGGTTACATCCAACTCATTATACGCTCTGAAGCTTAAACAAGAGGACAAGCAAAGACGTGTTTGCTAAGGAACTGAAGTACCCCTCCAGGCACCTTGACACACATCCTTTGGTTTAATAAACAATGAAATGCTCTACTAGTGTAGGGTCTTTCTGGATGCTGAGGTTGTTTAATGAGGCTTAGGGCTTCCCAGCTTGTGCTAGTGGTAAAGAACCTGCCTGCTAATGCATGAGACGTAAGAGACACAGGTTTGATACCTGGGTCAGGAAGATCCCCTGGAGGAGGGCGTGGCAACCCACTCCAGTGTTCTTGCCTGGAGAATCCCATGGACAGAGGAGCCTGGAGGGCTGCAGTCCATGGGGTCACAGAGTCAGACGCGACTGAGCGACTTAGCACAGACAATGGGGCTTAAGGTTTGGGCATGAGAAGGTCACACAGGACAGAACAGGAGAAAGGATATTGAGAGANGGCAACCCACTCCAGTGTTCTTGCCTGGAGAATCCCATGGACAGAGGAGCCTGGAGGGCTGCAGTCCATGGGGTCACAGAGTCAGACGCGACTGAGCGACTTAGCACAGACAATGGGGCTTAAGGTTTGGGCATGAGAAGGTCACACAGGACAGAACAGGAGAAAGGATATTGAGAGAGGCACAAGCTGGCCGATGAAGCTCCAGGGATTTAACCAGGCCAAAAGAAGGCTTTGTGCCCAAGGAACTGGTCTGAGGAAGGCTCTTTCTTCTCTGGACCCTCACCAAGGAAAATATAAACAGGCAGCTTCCTATTTGGATCAAGACAGCAGTCTGAGGGAGCAACTGATCAAACACCCAGAAGTATCAACATCCATAGTCTATATTGATATTAATCTATAGATTCCCAAGGGCTCCCATGACGGATCTCTCAGACAGGTACATTGCTTTACTCAGCTGTGTCCTGGTAACAGAGGTATATGTATCTTGGTCTTACATTTATAAATATGGAGACTAGAGGAAAGAGCTGTGGATCGCTTCACTGGAAAATGAAAACCCAGTTTAGGTTATGAAAATCCACAGGGCTCTTATACAAATGGAATCCAAAAAGACATCCTGCTCCTCCTTCAAGTCAGTTTTATGGGTTAAAAAAGAAATGTGGTGAGGGACATACCTAAAGTAAGAAGATGAAATAGAAAAATGCTTTGCCACTGCATTTTTAGAGACTCAGCCACGTTAACTGTTAATGACATTCTAAATAATACACTATTGCAGATTTCACGAGGGAAAATAATTATATGCATCTTAAACTTTAAAAGAATCAGTGTCTGAAGAATTAGATAATCAGCTCTTTGTTCCACTTCTTCAATCTAGTTCTCTCTTGCGCTAACTAGAATTTTCTAGGTTTCAGGAAATTAGGATGTTAAATTTTCATGGCTAAATTTTTCTTTTCACCTCTTGCTTTTCCTCCTCTGGTTAAAGCTGGTATGTCTCCCAGATTAGATGACCTGCCTCCTGCCTCTGAACCCTCTGCTGTATCATCAAGGGTTGTTTCTCGCTTCTACGCAGCAGCATGAGTCAGTTCTGGAACAGGGCTGAGTCTGACGCCTGTTTGCACCTAGTCATCACTCCCCGCAGCTCTGGACGAGCCTGGTGGGAAGGACACACGGTCCTCGTTGGATCTGGTGTGACTGGGTTATCATAAGGGCTTATCACGTTCCTTTCCTTTACTGTGTTTTCTTCATTCACAAGTCCTCTAAATTTTTTTTTTTTTAAATTTTATTGGAGTACACTTGATTTACAATGCTGTATTAGTTTCAGATGTATAACAAACTGAATCTCATACACACACACACACACACACATATATATACCTTTTTTTAAAGATTCTTTTCCCATACATTGCTGTTGTTGTTTAGTTGCCGTCATATCTGACTCTTTGCAGCTCTGTGGACTGCAGCGCGCCAGGCTTCCCTGTCCTTTGCTGTCTAAAGGAGTTTGCTCAAACTCACGTCCAGTCAGTCAGTGGTGCTATCCAATCATCTCATTTTCTGTTGCCCTCTTTTCCTCCTGCTCTCAATCTTTCCCAGCATCAAGGTCTTTTCCAATGAGCTGGTTCTTTTCATCAGGTGGCCAAAGTATTGGAGCTTCAGCTTCAGCATCAGTCCTTCCAATGAATATTCAGGGTTGATTTCCTGGCAGTCCAAGGGCTATCTCTAGCATCTTCTCTAGCATCACAGTTTGAAAGCATCTTTGGTGGTGCTCAGCCTTCTTTATACGGTCCAACTCTTTTCCCATATAGGCCTCCTCCAAATATTTTGATTTTCTTTTTTGACTGTGGGCAAATCCAGTAACATTTCAAAAAGGCAACTTCACAGTGAATTAATTTGTTACTTTCGTTCTGGTAAGAAGTTAGCAGACTTGAAAGTTGGAGGTGTCACTGTTTAGCTTTTGGAGGAATTCGATGGTGCACTGAAACGTGGTGGATGAGTCCCTGGCATCTTAACGAGTCTGAGCTCACAGCGTCCACAGACTTGCTCTTCAGCATCTGGCATGACTGGGAACCGTAGCCAGCAGGTAGCAAGTGTCAGGATAAATTGCCTACTGCTGCGTGAACATTGGCTATGAAATTGATTTGTTATCTTTTGGGGAGTGTAGTTTTGTAATAAGAACCAACAGATTATCATTTATGCAGGTGTTGTTCTTATGCATAATCAACAGCAATTTCAGTGAACTAATCTGATGGATGGTTCCATTCCTGGCTCAGTGAAGGTATTTTCCCATGTCTTTAAAGGGTTGAGCTGCGTGAATCTTTGAAAGCACATTCTTTAGACTGCTCCCTATAACAATGGATTAAAACAACAACCCTTCAGTTCACCGTTCAGTGGGTAGGAGATTTGTGCTAAGCTGGGCGAGTCTGTTTTTCTAGTTTCAGGGGTGTTCACTCCTGCACTTGCAGCTCTGGGATCCGTGAAGACAGCTGGTCCAGGAAGGCTTCGGCTGTGATGTCTCATCTCCTTTGGAGTCATCTCAGCTGCCAGCAAGCGAGCTTGGGCTGGTCCACATGGTAGCTAGACAGGGCTCCAGACAGCAAGTGGGAATGTGGAGGGCAGCTAGATGCCTAAGCTTGGAGCCATTGTGCTTCCATTTCGATTGCATTTTATTGGCTAAAGCAAATCATAAGACCAGCCTTGATTTAACAGAAAAGGAGTGGACTTCACTTCCTGATGACAGGATCCTCAAAGCCATATTAAAAAGGGCAAGATACAAGGAATGAGACATGTGTGTGATTTGCCACAGAGAGGTAAATAAACAGTTACAATATGCAGACTTCAAGGTACAGATGGTGGACTGAATGCCGACATATGGGATTCTCCAGGCAAGAATATCGGAGTGGGTAGCCATTCCTTTCTCCAGGGGATCTTCCCAACTCAGGGACTGAATCCCAGTCTCTGACATTGCAGGTGGATTCTTTACCATCTGGGCCACCAGGGAAGAACCTGTATCAGAGGTTCTTCAGTGAACAAGCCTGACCATGTACACAGGGACTCCACCCAGCTTTTGGAGCCAAGTCTTAAACACAAACAGATAACCAAGGATTACAAGACATCTTAAGATAACCCGTAATATGAAAGCTAGGGGTCAAGATAAGCAAACAAACAAAAACAATGGAAGCAAAGGCAAATTCTGAAGAAAGAAAATATGTTTAAAAAACCCCTCAATAATATCTATAGTGTAATGAAAATAATTGCACCCACTCAGGAAGAAGATGTCCTGTAAAAAAAGTACACATGGAGAATTAAAAAGTGTTCCTGGAAGTTAAAATAGGATAGTAACAACAAACATGTTGGCAAGATGGAAGATAAAGTGGAGGAAATATCCCAGAAAGTGGCAGGAAAAGACAAGGTGATGGAAAACAGGAGGAAAAAATACAAGAGAATCAGAAGCCCAATTGGAGAACTCAAGCATCTTGATGACAGAGGTTCTAGAAAGAGAAGATAAGGAAGATGGGACGGATAAATCATTATTAAACAAATCAGGGAAATAAACTATCCCAGGAAAGAAAGTGAGGACCCTGTACATTGAAAGGCCAATGAAAGAACTTTGCCCAGTGAATGAAAATAGACTCAGGCAATAAATTGTATCATCATGATCTTTTGGAATATTTGAGACAAAGAGAATATTCTTTCCACTTCTGGAAGAGAAATGAAAGTTTTGTTTATATGACCAGGAATCGGAAAGGCTTTGGACTTTACAGGTACATGGGGGGTTTGAAGACAAACCTTTCATGACTTCAAAGTTCTAGAGATAAATGGCTTCTAACTCAGAGTATTATGTTCAGCTCATAAACAAATGTGAGTGTAGAAGAAAGATGTCTTCAGACAGGCAGGTTCTTAAAAGATCTACCTTCCACACAGCTGTAACTGGAAGACACTGGAGGGCTGACTCCACCAGAACGAAGGAGGAAACCAGGAAGTGAGCAGACTTGGGATAAAGGAAGCTTGGAGAGGTGAAGCAGACCCCAGGGGAGGGCACGGGGACTGCAAGATGACATTTGTGGGGCTGCCATGGGGTCCTGAGCCCAAACTGGAGGAGGAAGGTGAGGAAACATTTCAAGAAGATGAACAGATAGAATTCCTGATGCGTCTGGGTTTCAGAAAAGATTCTGATAAGAAGTGGAAAGTCTAGGATTGACATACTGGTAAATTCATAGAAAACTAGGCCAACAACAAAATTTAGGTAATTATTATTAATAGCTCAAAAAAAAAAAAAGGTACAGGGCAGAAAACTTAATCATACTACATAACTAGAATCATCAAGATCAGTTCAGTTCAGTCGCTCTGTCATATATAACTCTTTGTGACCCCCTGGACCACAGCACACCAGGCTTTCCTGTCCATCACCAACTCCCAGTGCTCACTCAAACTCATGTCCATTGAGTCAGTGGTGTCATCCAACCATCTCATCCTCTGTCATTCCCTTGTACTCCTGCCTTCAATTTTTCCAAGCATCAGGGTCTTTTCTAGTGAGTCAGTTCTTCGCATCAGGTGGCCAGACTATTAGAGTTTCAGCTTCAGCATCAGTCCTTCCAATGAATAGTCAGGACTGATTTCCTTCAGCATTGATGGGTTGGATCTCCTTGCAGTCCAAGGAACTCTCAAGAGTCTTCTCCAACACCACAGTTCAAAAGCATCAATTCTTTGGTGCTCAGCTTTCCTTAGAGTCCAACTTTCACATCCATATCTGACTACTGGGAAAACCATAGCTTTGAGTACAGGGATCTTTGTTGACAAAGTAATGTCTCTGCTTTTTAATATGCTGTCTAGGTTGGTCATAACTTTCCTTCCAAGGAGTAAGCGTTTTTTAATTTCATGACTACAGTCACCATCCACAGTGATTTTGGAGCACCTCAAAATAAAGTTTCTCACTGTTTCCATTGTTTCCCCATGTATTTGCCATGAAGTGATGGGACCAGATCCTGTGATCTTAGTTTTCTGAATGTTGAATTTTAAGCCAGCCATTTCACTCTCATCTTTCACTTTCATCAAGACGCTCTCAAGTTCTTCTCTTTCTGTCATAAGGGTGGTGTCATCTGCATATCTGAGGTTATTGACATCACCAGATAGTCAATACTGAAATCAGATTCATTATATTCTTTGCAGCCAAAGATGGAGAAGCTCTATACAGTCAGCAAAAACAAGACTGGGAGCTGACTGTGGCTCAGATCATGAACTCCTTATTACCAAATTCAGATTTAAATTGAAGAAAGTAGGGAAAACCACTAGACCATTCAGATACTATGTAAATCAAATCCCTTACAATTATACAGTGGAAGTGACAAATAGATTCAAGGGATTAGATCTGATAGACAGAGTGCCTAAAGAACTATTGACAGAAGTTTGTGACATTGTACAGGAGCCAGTGATCAAGACCATTTTTAAGAAATAGAAATGCAAAAAGGCAAAATGGCTGTCTGTAAAGGCCTTACAAATAGCTGAGAAAAGAAGGGAAGCTAAAGGTAAAGGAGAAAAGGAAAGATATACCCATTTGAATGCAGAGTTCCAAAGAATAGCATGGAGAGAGAAGAAAGCCTTCCTCAATGATCAATGCAAAGAAATAAAGGGTAACAATAGAATGGGAAAGACTAGAGATCTCTTCAAGAAAACTAGAGATACCAAGGGAACATTTCATGCAAAGATGGGCTCAATAAAGGACAGAAATGGTCTGGACCTAACAGAAGCAGGAGATATTAAGAAGAGGGGACAAGAATACACAGAAGAACTGTACAGAAAAGATCTTCATGACCCAGAAAACCATGATGGTGTGATCACTCACCTATAGCCAGACATCTTGGAATGTGAAGTCAAGTGGGCCTTAGAAAGCATCAATACAAATAAAGCTAGTGATGCTGTGAAAGTGCTGCACTCAATATGCCAGCAAATTTGGAAAACTCAGCAGTGGCCCCAGGACTGGAAAAGGTCAGTTTTCATTCCAATCTCAAAGAAAGGCAATGCCAAAGAATGTTCAAACTACCACACAATTACACTCATCTCACATGCTAGCAAAGTACTGTTCAAAATTCTCCAAGCCAGGCTTCAACAGTATGTTAACCATGAACTTTCACATGTTCAAGCTGGTTTTAGAAAAGGCAGAGGAACCAGACATAAAATTGCCAATATCCACTGATTCATCGAAAAAGCAAGAGAGTTCCAGAAAAACATCTATTTCTGCTCTATTGACTATGCCAAAGCCTTTGACTGTGTGGATCACCACAACTGTGGAAAATTTTTCAAGAGATGGGAATACCAGACTACCTGACCTGCCTCTTGAGAAATCTGTATGCAGGTCAGGAAGCAACAGTTAGAACTGGACATGGAACAGCAGACCATTTCTAAATAGGGAAAGGAGAATGTCAAGGCTGTATATTGTCACCCTGCTTATTTAACTTATGTGAAGATTATGTCATGAGAAACGCTGGGCTGGAAGAAGAACAAGCTGGAATCAAGATTGCTGGGAGAAGTACTGGTAACCTCAGATACACAAAACTAAGTATACATGCATACATGTATTTACAATGAGGACACCACAATATAATAATGTAGTTTAGAGATATACTACTGTTGCTCCATTGCTAAGTTGTGTCCAGTTCTTTGCGACCCCATGGACTGAAGCATTCCAGGCTTCCCTGTCCTTCAGTCTCTACTGGAGTTTGCTCAAACTCATGTCCATTGACTCAGCGATGCTATCGAACCATCTCATCCTCTGTCACCCTCTTCTCCTGCCTTCAATCTTTCCCGGAATCAGGATTTTTTCCAGTGAGTTGGCTCTTTGCATCGGCTGGCCAAATTATTGGAGCTTCAGCATCAATCCTTCCAATAATTAACCAGAGACTTGGTAAATAAATTGAAAGTAATTTTGTGGAAGATAGAGTAAATGGTAATGGCGGAAGTTGCTGTTTTTCATAACAAATTTGAGGACTGTTTGACTGTTTATGTGAATAAATATGTATATATATATGGCATATGTATATATGCCATATGTGTATATGTGTATATATATATATATATGTACATATATGTATATGGTATATGCACATAAAAAGCCAAAGTCTTTGCAGTTGTTATATATACACATATCTATCTGAATGCAGAGTTACAAAGAATAGCAAGAAGAGATAAGAAAGCCTTCCTTAGCAATCAATGCAAAGAGATAGAGGAAAACAACAGAATGGGAAAGACTAGAGATCTCTTCA